>PVKS010001827.1:0-29482 GCA_004027875.1 Aplodontia rufa
CAGCCAGTGTGGGCTGTCCATCTGGGAGCTCCTGCAGGGGGAGTTCAGACCAAGAACACATCTCTGAGCAAGCTCAGGGTCTGGATCTAATCAGTGGGATGGAGGAGGAACCCACTGAAATCCCACACGTGAATCTAGAGATTAATCATGGTAAGATGCTGCTTAGGCTAAAAATATTTCCTTCCAGGAAAGTTGGGTTTGGGTCACTGCTCAGAACTCATGATACACTTGCCAGGCATGCTGGTTCATGCCTGTAATCCCAGCAACTCAGGAGACTCAGACAGGAGGATCTCAAGTTCAAAGTCAGCCTCAGCAATTTAGTGAGGCCCTAAGCAACTTTGCGACATCCTGTCTCAAAATATAAAAAGGGCTGGGGATGTGGCTCAGGAGTTAAGGGCCCCTGGGTTCAATCCTCAGTACCAAACAAACAAAAAACTCATGATATACTGCCTCCCAAGGGCTGCTTCTCCTGCACCGCTTCCTGGAGCTGCTGGGTCAGGAAGCTGAGGATATCTTAGAAGATCACTGGCTGGGAATATACTGCTCCCAAGGGTGCTGTCACTGAGCAGGGAAGCAGGGGAGTCCTGAACACAGGGAGATCAGAGAATTGATCTGGTCCTGGAATGGGTGTTTTCCTTGCCACGACTCAAGGATATGATCATGCCACAGCACAGCCCAGATAGTTCTGTGACCTGAACGAGCTTAGCAAAAAGACCCAGATCTCAAAAGGGACTCCTGGAAGAGCAAACCTGGCTTCCAGTCTGATGTCAGAGCAAACACAGGTCAAGAGGTTGGTGAGGGCCTCATCTGGGTGTTCACAGTCACAAACACTGAAGACTTTAGTGAGAACTGCCATCGGTAAGCAAGTTTAAAAGCATAAATTTTCAATTGACACATTGCAGGATGTATAATGTGAGTCCAAAGGGTGGTAGTCCGTGGGAGCTGGAAGAATGGATGTTAAAGAGACCACATTTCGGTGATTTCCGGGAAGCACAACAGACCTTGAGGACCAGTGAGATGTGGCACGCACACCATCTTGTCCCTCTTTTGGATGGGATGCTGCAGAAGGATTCCTCCAAACCATGAAGCATTTCCTAGCCGTTTTGTTGTTTTAGCCCAAACACTGGTCCTACTTGCCCCAGATCAACTAACTTTACCATATGATGACCACTTTCACAGATGGTCTGAAGAGCCGTGAATCGGTAGTTGTGTTTTGCTTGTTTGTTTGTTTGTTTGTTTGTTTTTTAATCAGTACTGGGCCTCACACATGCTAGGCAAATGCTCTAGGGTGAGCTCCGTCTCCAGCCCTTTTTATTTTGAAATAAATGGAGTCTTGCTAAATTGCCCAGACCGGCCTTGAACTTGTGATCTTCATATTTCAGCCTGTTCAGGAGCTAGGATTATAGGCATGGGTCACCATGCCTTCGAAGTTGATTAATATTAATAGAACATGATAATAGAAAGTGCACATACTAACATTAAATCTTCCATTTTTACCCTTGTCTCAACTGTAGTGATAGTCCCAGGAGTTGGGCTGAGCAGGAGGTCAAGGATAAGATGAAGAACTCCTTTCTGCCAAGTATGGTGGCCTATACCTGCAATCCAAGCAACTGGGGAGGCTGAGGCAGGAGTATCCCAAATTCAAGGCCAACCTCAGCAACTTAGCTAAACTCTGTCTCTTAAAAAAAAAAAAAAGAATAAAAATAAAAATAAACTGGGACAACCATAGGTATGTGGGTGGGGGAGGGGAAGGGACGCCGGAGGAGGGGCGAGGGAGGGAGAATATGGTGGGATCTAGGGAGACAATCAAGAATTTACCAAACTCCTTACCCGCCCTGAGACTCCAATAATACTTATGCAATTATTTAATTCTGGAAAATTCACAATCTAAGCACTTATACTGCTTGTGGTGGGGGGATATAGAAGAATCAAGAGACTGGGGTGTGGGCCATGTGGGAGTAATTCTGGTTTAAGAATATATGCATATTATATTGTTTCTTTATATGCATTTATGATTATCCAATAACTCAACTCCTTAATAAAAAAATTAATAATATAATGAAAAGGGTAGGGATGTGGCGCAGTGGTAAAGCACCCCTGGGTTCCATCCCAAGTACAAAAACAAAAGAAGAAGGAAAAGAAAAACAACAAAACTCCTTCCTGCCCCTAGGACGTGTCTTTAATGACGACAGAAGCTTGAAGTCAAAAGCGGAGCCGTGGCCTGGCGAGGGGCGAATGGGAACGGGGCCGGGATGGCAGGAACGCTGGCGTGCGAATCCTCGGGACCCGCTCCAGGGCCACGGCTGCGCACCCCTGGCTGGGCCAGCGGTCCCGGCGACACGACGGCCCGCACCGCGTGGGGACGCTGGGGTGGCCGGGCTCCCGCTCCCGCCGGGGACAGACCCTCGGCGCCCGCCGGCGAGCCACCTCCCGGCCCGGAATGAAGCTGCAGGTCGGGGGCCGCGGGGACCTCCTCCCGGAACCGACTCGGCGAGCGTCAGAGCAGTGACCTCCGGCCGGCCGGGCGGCGCTGGCGTCAGCGGGGGCAGCGACCGACGTCCCCGGCGCGCACTTCCAGGAACGGGGCTCGGCTGTGCCAGCCCCGCGGCCACGCCGGGAAAAAACACGCTCGGAGCGGCCGCGTCCCCGCCCGCTGCTTCCCTCCGGCCACCGCCCCCTTGCGCCCCCTCCGCTCGCTCCCCCGCCGCCCCAGGCCCGGGAGCCCCCGCCCGACGCCACCCTGCGCCCCCTCCGCTCCCTCCCCCCTCCCCCAAGCCCCGGAGCCCCCGGAGCCCCCGCCCAAGCCACCTCTGTCCCGGGAGCCCGTCGCCCCCCTCCCGGCTCGGCGACGCTAGGCAGCCAGATCATTGACTTTTATGCCCCTCGCGGGATGAATGGATTCAAAACTTGTGGTGTACGTACACAACGGAGTTGGACTCCGCTATTACATAGAAAGGTATTGTGGCTTTGGCAGCCAGATGGATGGAAATGGAAAAAATTACGCTGAGTGGAATATTCCCAAACTCAGAGACTTAAGGGCCGAATGTTTTCTGTCATATGTGGAAGCTAGAGTGAAACCTAGGACAGGGTGATAGCCAGCTGAGTTTACTAAACTCACCATGGTTGAAACTCCACATAAGCTGGGGAACCACACCTAAGCAGGTGGGGGAAAAGGGAGAGAGGCAGAAGGGCAGGGAGGGATAAGGGGGACTGTCAGTACAACGGGGAACACTCAACTCCCATTAGAAACCTAGCTCTACACAGGCAGGCTGAGAAACTCAGAAATGGCAGCATTATTATACATGTGTATGTTCATTTCAAACTATAGTATGGGGTTACAGAGAAGACATGGGTTTGGGGAATGGAAGAGGAGGGGTAGATCCTGGGCTGGGGTCCCGTCTTCTCTGCGGGCAGAGGGAACACGATAGATCCTGGTCTAGGACTGGCCTTAATTCACTCTCTCGTCAATATCCATGCGTGCATGAATATGTAACAACAATTCCCTCCAATATCTAAGTATGTCCAACTAATAATTTGAAGAAAGAAAAGAGTCCTGAATGCAGCAGAGACCCTTCTGACAGCCTGAGCCTGCAGGGGCCCCTGGGCTCCGCTGGGCCTGCTGCAGGAAGCAGTGGCCCTGCGCTCTCTCTGCCCACCTCTCTCTCTCTGCCCACCTCTTGGCTCAGCTTCTGCTCAGTGTGGACTGAAGCAGTGAGAATCAGAGAGGACCCAATGAGGCCTGGTCCTCCTGGAGCCTGGGGCCTCCCAAGGGTCTACTCCTTACCCTGGGGAGCTGGAGCTGCCTGTGGCCCACCCTTCCTTCCTCTTTCTTTCCTTTTTTATAGTACTGGGCTTGAACCCAGGTGTGCTCTACCTGAGCTACATCCCCACATCCCCAGCCCTTTTTAGCTGATCTTTTGAGACAGAGGCTCAGCTAAGTTGCCCAGGCTGGCCTCCAAGTTGCCATTTTCCTGCCTCATTGGCTGGGATTACAGGCCACACCTGTAGCAAGCTGTCTGCCCTTAATGTTCTAAAATGTTTTTCTGTATTGGATGAGCCTCCTTTTTATTTTCATTTATTTTTTAGTTTCTGTTTGTGTTCCCATTTATGGCTTTGCTTCAAGGCGCACCCTGGATCCCCACAGGCTCCTAGGGCAGTGAGGCCTCTTCCTAGGCCTCGCTGCAAGGAGGAAGAGAGGCAGAAAGGGTCTGATCCCCTGGCCCTTCCACTCTTCTCCCTCCTGTGGGTTAGGGGAGCAGCACTGTCCTCCTGGCAGCGGCCTGGAGTTCATCTGGGGAGGAGTCCAGGGCCCGGGGAGATGCGAAGCTGGCTGGCATGCTGGAGTGATGTGCAGTGGGGCAGCTGCTTGTCTGGGCTCAGAGGTTTCTGGGAAACAGAATTAATCACTGCCTTCCCTGAGTATTTACAGTCACATCTTTAAGTAGGGGTAAGAAGCCGTTCAGAAAAAAGTGACCAGAGCCCTGTCTACCCCTGACATTCAAACAAATAAGGCCTGAGGGCCTGGAGCCGTTCTGACAGAGGTCCGCAGGCAGGGCAGCTGGGCACAACCTGCAGGCTGATTGTAGGACACTGGTGTGAACAGAAGGAGCAGCAGCATCAAATACTGCACAGTCTGAGGCTCTGACGGAGGCTCTGGCCCCTGAAATCGCAGAGGTCAAGATGAAGGCATCAAGATTGTGCTCCCACTTCACAGTGAAGCCCTGGCACCCAGTTCCACCTGCCAAGCGATGTAGCAGGTCCCAGCTCCAAGGAGGCACTTCTTGCTTCAAAGTCTCATCTTGGAGGCAAGCATCTCTAGGACTGCTGTAGCAGGGGCCCACCAGAAAGCACAGAGAAAGAGGGCAGTCTGTGGGGCAGGCCTGCAGGGCCCCGGACTCCTGCCGCCAAGGGAGCCCTCAATCTACCTTTTGGAACTCCCAGACTGGGCACCCTCTGCTCTGGGCCATCGAAAGGAAATGCTCTTGGTTGAAGGTTTCCTGGCCAGGTGGTGAGTGGTGAGGCCCAGTCAACCAAGCGAGGCTGGGAAGCAGATGGGGCCCCACTGGTATGAAAATGCAGGAAATGTCCTTCCGGATTTCCTCTTAGGAGGAGCATTGGATTCATCTGGAAGCAAAAGTCCTTTGGAGTGAGGTGGTAATAGGAGGAGCAGGGTGAGACCCCAAGGTCTCAGAACTCTGCCTTCCCAGGAGGCTGTCTGCTGACACCCACTGTCTTGGGTGGGAGGGGAGGTTGGAATGGCTCAGGGAGGCTCTGGGACTGAACCGAAGTGTCCTGTAGTAGAAGGAGATTTGCAGTGGGGAGGAAGGAAGCCAGCAAGATAGGGTCCTGCTTTGGGAAGGATGGAGGTGCTGGCCCCATTGGGGTCTCCATGATTTAAAAATGGTCACATGCTCCTCTTGGGAGGCTGAGGCAGGAGGATCATCACTTGAACCTAAAAGTTCAAGGGGAGGGGCTGGTGCGGTGGCTCAGTGGTTTCAGTGTTTGCCTGGCAAGCACGAGGACCCGGGTTCAAACCCCAGCAACACGTACACAACTGAGTGTTGGAGCAACTAAGGCCATGTGAAAAACTAAATAAAGTTGTTTCTAAAAATAAAAAAATAAAAGTTCAAGGGGAAAATAGTGAGATCCTATCTCTCTCTCTCTCTCTCTCTCTCTCTCTTTTAAAGAGAGAGGGAGGGAGAATCAATTTTATTTAGTTTTTCAGCTGACTTTTGTTGCTCCAACACTTCGTTGTGTATGTGGTGCAGGGGTTTGAACGCAGGTTCTCATATATGCCAGGCAAGCACAATACCAGTGAGCCTCCACTCCAGCCCCAAGATGATAGGGACAGTAAGAGAGAGAGAAAGAGAGAATCAATTTTGTTTAATTTTTCATGTGACTTTCTTTGTTCTGACACTTCATTGTGTCATGGTGCTGGGGTTTGAACCTGTGTCCTTGAAACCACTGAGCCACTGCTCCAGCCCCAAGATCCTTTCTCTTAAAAAAAAATCATTATACCCTGGGGCTGGAGCGGTGGCTCTGAGGTTATGGCGCTTGCCCGGCATGCACAAGCACCCACCTACACAACTAGGTATCGGAGCAATGAAAGCCACGTGAAAAACTCAATAAAAAAATTGATTCTCTCTCACTGTCCTTTTCTCTTTAAAAAAAAATCATCATTATACCCTAACTGTAATAGAAAGAAGGAAAAGGAAAGCAATTTATAAATAAATATGTGTGTGTGTGTGTGTGTGTGTGTGGCTGACTACACCAGGAGCCCTAAAAGGAAGTCTACATGTGTGACCTTAAGCAGTTGGGCATGCAGACTGGCACAGATGGGCAGTGGTTGCGGTAACACAGTAGCACAAGTGGTATGGCCATCTTTGATGTGAGTTTCCAAAATAATGAACAGCTCTTGGTAAACTTCAAAACCAGCCCAGGAGCTGGGCACAGTGTCTCATGGCTATAATCCCTGCTACCCGGGAGGTTGAGGCAGGAGGATGACAAGCTCAAACCCAGCCTAGCAACTTAGCCAGACCCTTTCTCAAAATAAAAAAGAAAAAGGACTGGGGCTGTGGCTCAGTGACGGAACAACTCTGTGTTCAATCACCAGTATCCAGAAAAACCAAAAACAAAACCCACAACCCAAAAGATGGGTCTTGGCCCACCCACACCCTGCAGGAAGCCCAGCATGCCCGGCTCCCTCCAGTATTAGCCGACTTCCAAGGGAATCAGGCCGCTTTCTGGGAACCATCGCTCTTGGCTAGGAGAGTGGTGGGGATTGAAGAGGAACTGATCCAACTCCAGCCCCAGGAGCTAATGACCTGGTGTGGAAAGAGGCACAAGGAGTGGAAGGACAAACACCATCTTCCCTCCTGGAGGAGGCACCAAAGGCTCCATGAGAAACCGTTTCCTTTCCACTCCCAGGGGCATCAGCAGAAGCCAAGCTTCCTCCACGTTCTTCCACTGATGCCTTCAGCCGCCTCCTGGGCTTAAGCTTCATCTCTCCACTGGTGTCCTTCGTGGTTCATCTGACCTACTGGCGTCTCTCCTGCCCTGCATGCCTGTTTCACACTCCTTAGTTCTCCTAGAACCTCCTGCTCAGCCTGTTTGGGCTGCCACGAACAACAGGCTCACGGTCTCTTGGTGCCAGAGGCCGGCAGCACAAGATCAAGGTGCTGGCAGGTTTGGTTTCTCTGAGGTCTCACTGCTTGTGAGACACATTAGGAGCGGTAGTAAAATGGGAATGTAGTCAGGACCGTGGGCCCCATCCAACCACACCTAGAAGCTAGGAGGTAGAGAGAGATTAGCAGGCATGCTCAGGGTCTTCAAATGCAAAAGGCCACGAGGCTCACCTGTGGGAGAACTCCTTTGTCCCAGAGGCAGGGAAACTAAGGAGGAGGGGCGGACACAGATGGGAGCTAGGAATGAGTTGGTACCTGTTTTGCATAGAGTTTAACCAACGGTTTCGGTGCTCAGTTTCAATGCCTGTTCTACATAGACTCTAACCAATGATGTTGGTGCTTTTAATACCTGCTTTACAACAATCTTAATCAAGGCTCCTACCCAAACCAACATAAGCCCTGGCCTAACACACATACCTGCTTCCAGGTGTCCCACCGCCTTGCAGAGACTGTTCTCCTTCCTTAAATAAATCCTACTTCTTTTACTCCTCCCTTCCTCCCTTCCTTCGTTGTCCGTGGATTTTATTCTTCAAATTCTCGAGACAAGAACCCAGAAATCGGGGCTGGAGCTGTGGCTCATCAGTTACAGCACTTGCCTTGGATGCGCTAGTACATGAGTTCAAAACCCAGCACCACGTACACAGTGAAGTCTCAGAGCAACAAAGGCCACATGAAAAACTCAATAAAAATTGTTTCTCACTTTCTCTCTCTCTCATTATCCCTCTCTCTTAAAAAAAAAAAAAAGAATCTAGAAATCGGGATTGGTGATTTAGCTCAGTGGCAGAGCGCTTACCTAGCACGCACAAGGCCCCGAGTTCGATCCTCAGCCCTGAAAAAAAAAAAAAGAACCCAGAAATTAGCGCCAAATTCCTGGGGTGAATTTCCACTTCCAAATCAAGAGCTCAACAGTAGGGGGTGGGGTGGGGGAACCCAGTTCTTAGCTGGGGAGCTGCTAACATTATTATGGCTGCAGAAAACCCGGTTTTAACTGGGAATGGCTGCAAACACTAGAAATGGGCTACTTAGGCTGCTGGGATCTGCAGTGACCCCAGACTCAATTCAACAGCCAGAGCAGAGAATCCGGCTTCATCTCAAAACCCTGGCATCACTTGGTTTGCAGGTGGCAGGCTTCTTGCTGTGACCTCACGTGGTTGTCTCAGCCTTGTCTGTTCAAATCTCTTCTTATAAGGACACTAGTTAGATTGGATTAGGGCCCACATGAAAGGTCTCATTGTATATTAATTACTCTTTCAAAGCCGTATCACCAAATATAGTCACATGCTGCAGGTCCTGAGGGTAGGACTTTAACAGATGAATTTGCCGAGAGGACCCGATTCAGCCCACAGCACCTGCAGCAGCTGCCTCTTGGAGCGGTCTCTTGGTATCAAGCGCCAGAAATTAACTCCAAGGCGTTTTGCTTAAGCAAACAGGAGAAGCTCTTTCTTGTGGAACTTGAGAGTCTGGAGAAAGGCTCGTGTGATCCTGTGTGGGATCTTAGCTCGTCTCTCTGGGTTGGCACCGCCTGTAGGATGCACAGAGCAGCAGGAGCAGGTTTAGGCCACATTAGCAGTGGGAAAGGAAAAAAAAAAAGAGGTTCCTAGAGTTGGTCTCCTTAGCCCTGATGGAACCGACCCAGTTGTGTGCTCTTCCCTGAACCGATCTCTGCAGCCTGGTGATGGCTTCTGGGCTGAGCTAGGAGGTGGCCTGCTGTCTTAAGGGGAAATCAAGTACAGAGACTGTTTCAGAAGCGTTGCAGATGGCCGCTGGGCTGCAAATGTCACGGCGTACTAGGGAATGTGTGAGTGGAAGGGGCTCTGATCCTCTCTAATGTGATACGAAGCTGAGCTGAGGCCAGGCGTCTAGGGGTTGGGTTTGGCTAGTTGACTTTCAGCTTCAAGCCATTGCTTTCCGATGTCCCTCAGTCATAATTATTGGTATCAGCTACACTGTGAGAGCATGACTTCATTTTGAACAGTGACTGGAGAGACTTGAGAGGCAGCAGCTTGTGTGTTCCTGCTGAAGCTGGACTAAGATAATAAAGACACTAAGCTCTAAAAGGAGGCTGAGGCTGTGTCCTACTCGCTTGGCTTCTTGCCCCCATTAAAAAAAAAACCCCTATATGTCACAAAAGAAATTCTAACATGTTCATTTTCCCCAAAAGAATATTTAACTATAAATGTATGTTGATCAAATTTTTTTTTAAAAAAGTTTTGGGCAGGGGCTGGAGAGGTGGCTCAGTGGTTCCAGTGCCTGCCTGGCATGAGCAGGGAAGGGGGTTTGGACCCCAGCACCACTTACACAACAAAGTCCTGGAGCAACAAAGGCCATATGGAAAACTAAATAAAATTTGATTCTCTCTCTCTCTCACACTGTCCCTCTCTCTTTAAAAAAAAGTTTGTATTTCTTTTTTTTTTTTTTAAGAGAGAGGGACAGTGAGAGGGAGAATCAATTTTATTTGGTTTTTCATGTGGATTTCATCATGCCAATACTGCATTATTATGTGATACTGGGGTTTGAACCCTCATCCTCGTGCATGCTGGGCAAGCACCATAACCGGAGAGCCACTGCTCCAGCCTCCTCATCAAATTATTTTAAGAAAAATTAAATAATTTCTCCTGGTCTCTGCTGTGCCCACTTATGTGCATGTGGCCCTCTGTCCTCTCTATTTCTCTCTTTTTATTTTATTTTATTTTTTTTTTAAAGAGAGAGGGTCAGTGAGAGAAGGAAAGAAGAAACAATTTTTATTTAGTTTTTCATGTGACTTTCACTGCTCTGAGACATTGTTGTGTACGTGGTGCTGGGGTTGTGTGAATCCAAAGTCCTTTCTTACCCTGCACAGCAATTGCTACGGCGAGTATTGGAGAGCCTGGATACACGGAAGGCAACAGCCTGTGTAGGAGACCCATTCAAGCGGCCACAGGCAGCACTTTCTCCTGGTGCCACTCACGTTGCCCTAGACACATCTGTCTTGCAGGGAGGGCTTTTGCTGATGTCTATTCTCATCCATGCTGTTGGAGGGGCCCTGGGGACCTCCTTATTCCTGTGCCTCACTCTATCTAAATGACAAAGGTCGGAGGGTCTTCTAGAGGCAGCTTTGTGAAGGATTTTGCTTATTCTTATTGAAGAGAGGGACAATGAGAGAGAGAGAGAGAGAATCAATTTTTATTTAGTTTTTCATGTGGCTTTTGTTGCTCTGACACTCAGTTGTGTACGTGGTGCTGGGGTTTGAACCCGTGTCCCTGCACATGCCAGGGTGCTGTAACTGCTGAGCTACGGCTCCGGCCCCGGCTTTCTGCCGTTCCGACTGTAGCAGAATCAGCTGAGTGTCTTCTAAACGTACTGGGTCTTGACCTGAACTCCACCTCTGCAGGATCACTGTCAGTGTTTAAGAAAGAAACAAAAACAAAACAAAAGAAACAGGTTTTATAATTAGATCCATTTTTGAATTCCAGTCCTGTAACTTACCCTTGATGTCTCTGAGCTTTGTCTCCTATATCTGTGAAATGGGGATAGTCATACTAACCTCATGATAGCATCTCAAGGACTAAAGATGATAACGTGAGGAAAATGCGGGGCACGGTGCCAGGCACACAGCAGCTAAATACACTTTGCCATCTGCCCATCCAACAAATGTTTACTGGATGCCTACAATGAGCCGGGAACTGCTCTGGGCACTAGGAATAGGGAAATCATAAAAAATAAATTCCTTGCCCTCATTAAGTTTATGTGCTAATCAGGCAAAACAGACAATAAACAAACGTATAAAATGCCAGGTGGTTTCGAGTTCTGTGGGGAGAAATTAACCAGGGTCAGGGACATCACCAGACACTCCTAGGAAGAACCAACGACTTATTCTGAAACCAGCAGGCATTATTGATCAAACACAGGGACTTTTAAGGTGCACTTTGGTCTTGCCTGTAAAGAGCTGATTTATGGACTGCTGGGAAATCAAAATCATATACACACAGAAAACCATGAATCGCCCTGCAAATGATGTGTCCTACTCCTGAGAGCAGCTTGGAAGACATTCCTGGGGGCAGACAGTGAGGGGTGCATCCCCCCCACCTGACTTCTAATCCAGGAACTGAGGAAAGGATTTGCTTACAGACCCATCATCACCTGTCCGTATTTTGGGAATGCTAGTTCATACCCAGCATAAGCGAAAAGCTTGGGGCACTTGTAAACGTCTTAAATCCTTGGGACATGAATCAGGGTTTCCAAGAGATGATGGCACAAGGGTCAGAGGCTGTTCACAGCAGGTCATGGGAATGAGACTTGATGGGAAATGCTTTATCTCTGCCCAACTCTTTGCCAAGTCCCAACCCTGAGTATTGCCCAAGATCTCTAAAGGTAATTACTTCCCGGAGGCAATTTTATTATAAATCACTAATTTGCTGATTTGGAAAACACTGAATGCACGAACCAAAGGAGCTGCCCAGATCTGGGCTAGCAGATGGGAAATGCCCATCACCAACAGGCTCCACCAGAGACCCAGAGGAGTAGGAAATGATGCTTTTTGTTAATACTCCCTTTCCGAAAAGGATATTGACTTGGAGTGCAGAGGAAGACACCAACGAGGTGAGAGCACGAATATAGGCTGGGCAGAGAAATAGCTATTGGTGGATCTGCTGACCCACTAAATCAAAAGTTCCAGAAAATTCAGAGTCCAGAACCCAGCCACGAGGAAAGATGAACTGGAAGCATAACCAAAAAACGACTCTTGACGTTGGACAGCATCCTTGTACTCAGCATGTGATGTTCTCACGTGTAAAATAAGCATTAGACCACGCCTCTCTGATTTGAGTGCTATGCAGTAAATGCCCACCCCTGTGCTGGCCTCTGCACCCCGGGCCACCTCTAGAGGACAGGGTCCACATCTTGGAATGCGAGGGAAGAGCAGCAGCACGTATGGCACTTAGCAGTGTCTAGCACACAGCAAGCCTGTCATAATGAGCTGCGATTCAATACCCACAACCTCCTCGAGGAGAACCCTGTTTCCTCTGTGCAAACAATCAGGATCTGAACTTCAGCCTGAGGCCAAAGTCCACGTTGTTCCCATTGCATGGTTTGGTTTGGAAGGGCCCCACCGCTTTCACTGTAAAGGAACTTGAGCCCTCAAAGCTCTTTCACACTTGCTAAGGACTGTGGAAGGTGGAAGTGTCTCATGTATGATGGATGTAAGGCTGGCAGGGGGAGTATCTGGGACAAAGCCACAAAAACTTCTTTGCCTAAACTCTCCTTCCATCATTTCGGCCAGTGTAGATTCCAGAGACACCATCTGTACATGTAGAGAAAAGCCAGGGTTCTTCAAGAGCAAGACCAACTGAAAATCCATCCTTGGCAGGAGTCAGTGCAGAGAATGAGGACAGACATTTAGGCCCCTGGGGAAGACAGCCATGAGACAGATGAATTAATCACCTTTGGTATTCATGGACTCTGTCCAGATTGTTCTTAGTGCTCACTTGTGGTTCCCAATTGCCAGTCTCAAGAATACAGACCAGGTGAGTGAGCTTGGCAATGAATGATATGGTGTGAGGACAATGGGGAGCAATATTGGTTCCTGGGGAAGCAGAGAGAAGAACCTAGCATAGCCTTGGTGGGAGAAATCAGGAGGATTTCTTAGAGGAAGTCTTTGAAAAAATCTCTACAGGTGCTGGAGCAGTGGCTCAGCGGTTAAGGTGCTTGCCTGATATGCGCGAGGACATGGGTTCGAACCCCAGCACCACATGCACAACTAAGTGTCAGAGTAACAAAGGCCACATGAAAAACTAAATAAAATTGATTCTCTCTTTAAAACAAAAAACCAAATCTCTGCAGGTGGCTCCTGACTTACAATCGTTTGACTTAATTTTTATGATGATACACATTAGTGAAATTGTACTTTTTTTTTTTTTTTAGTACTGGGGATTCAACCTAGGGTCTTGCATATGCTGCTAGGCAAGTGCTCAATCACTGAGCTACATCCCCAGACCCTGTACTTTAAATTTTGAATTTGGATCTTTCCCTGGGTTAGCTACATGCTGTCTGACCCTGCTGCAGATCCCAGCCACATGATCATGAAGAGAAACAACAGATCCTCTGCAGCGCACTGTTGCTAAGCTACAGTGTTTGGTAGGTTGTGTGTATTAAGTACATTTTGAACTTGTTATCAGGGCATAACCCCATTGTGAGTCAAGGAACACCTTAGATTTGCCAGATCCAGATCTAGATGGAAAAATGGTGGGAGTCAAGAGGATGGTATTTCAGGCAGTGGAATGGGCGAAGATCGAGGGACAGAAAGCCTAGGTCTTGGGAGGAAGTGAAAGCAGTTCCGAGTGTGAGGTGGAAAATATGTGAAGACTGGAGCCTAGAAAGGCGAACGCAGCTAAAGCCACGGACAGCCATGTGCACATGCGGAAGAACATGGACTGTATTCCACATGAAGCATTGCCAGCTTTTAAGCAGGAGCCCAACCTGATTTGCCTTTTAGAAAGATCAGTTTGGAGAGTGAAGTAGAGTAGGCAGAGAGGACAGGTAACTTTTTCGACTGTGGGCAGCAAGCAGTGGGGCAGGAGAGTGATGGATGAGCTGGAGACATTGGGGAGGTCAAGCCCTAGTTAAAGGTGAACCCTGGGCTTCTGGAGTGGACAATTAGATGGGAGACCTGACACTAGCCCAAGTGGAGGGGGCTGGATGTGGAGTGTGCGAAGTGCCTGTGAGGCAGCTCGAATGCCCGAGTGGCTGAATGCACACGTCAGTTCAGCAGAGGGAAGTGAATTCTGGAGTCATCAGCACAGAGATGGCGCATGAAGATGCGGGATGGATGAGGTCACTTGGAGAGTTCAGACTAAGTGGACAAAAGACCAATTTCTGAAGAAGGCTAGCAGTTAAAGAACAGTCAGAGGGAGTGGGACCTGTCCAAGGATCAAAGAATCTCTGCCTAACTAGAGGATCAAATAAACATGGACACTTAATCTATTAAATGAAGGGGACATCCAAGACATAAAGAAAATCAAGAGCACGTTTGAGAAGCCAAGAAGAGTATTTTTTTCTGGTATGTTACTGGGGATTGAACTCAGAGGAATGCTCTACTACAAATCTACATTTCCAGATCTTTTTATTTTGATGAGTCTTACTAAGTTACGCAGGCTAGCCTCAAACTTGCAATGCTTTTGACTCAGCCTCCCAAGTAGCTGAGATTATAGGCCTGTGCCACTACACCCAACCCCAAGGATATTATTTTAAAAAGGTAAGCCAGGTACAGTAGCACATACTTTATCATCCCAACAACTCTGTGGCTGAGGCAAGAGGGTCATAAGTTTGAGGTCGGAATGGGCGACTTTGCAAGACTGTCTCAAAAAAAGGGAGTGGGTGGTTGGGGATGTTACTTGGCAGTAGAGTCCAGGACTGGGTCCAGTTCCAGAAAGCAAGCAGTCTACTTCCACTGGTTTCATTGTTGTATACACAGCTGCCTCTGCTCTGGAACCGAGTGCCACGACGACACCATCTGGGCATATTGCTGTCAATCTCCCTTCGTTTCTTTTATGGAGTGTGTCTGTTCTAGCTCCTAACCTGTCTTCACATAGGACTTTATTCCACCCTGCTCTAGTTCACTCTAGATTTCCTTGCTCCTTGGTAGCTTGCGGTGCTGTGCATTTCCAAGGAAATCTCCTAGGGGAAAAGAAGTCCCAAGGAAAGCAGATGCGTATCACCCGATCCCAATGGTCCTTTTCCTTCACAGCTTGCACTCCTTAAAGCTATAGCCTTAAGATCTATGTTCCGAATGGCACTGCCTAACAGGACTGCTGCGGACTACTCCCTGGAATTCAATCTACTGTTCTGGGAAGAATAACAGACTGTAATAATAAAGAATGTAATAACTTTGGCAGGAGGCCAGTGAAAGTACCACCCCTCCCAGACTACTCAAGTTTGGATAATGACATCATAGAGGGAAATATAAGAGATAATTCTGTCTGAAATGCAAGCACTATTAAGGAGCTTAAACAGGAAGGACTCAGCTAATGAGGGGCTATAGGAAATAAGATAATCACTTTTAGAGAATCATCTGATATTGAGGAAACAAGGAATTTATAAAGGAGGGGATACAATGAAATTAACCAAATGGAGCTATCCTTGGGGACCACTAACCTTTAGACCCAGACCTATCAAGAAGGCTGCGGTGGATGAACGTTTTAGGGCTGATCTATCTAGGAGTTTGTTTCTCCTAACAACAGTTCTCCCAGCCCCTAGATCATAGGCTAGCTCCCAAACTAAGAAGTCAAAGAACTAAGGTAGGAACTAAGTGCCATTCATGTATAATTTTCAAAGTTACCTACTTTTAGAATCGAAGAACAAAGCACAAAATAACACAACACAAAACCTCTCAAATTCAGCTCTTATTCAACTGCCATGTCCCAGGTAGATGAGAGAGAACCCACTTCATGTGCTGAAACATGAGGAGATGGAGGGATTGTCAGGATGACAACCCTCCCTGCTTATTCAACACTCAAGAAGAGCCTGGCAATTGAGCAATTAAAATTGTGCTTAAAAATTCATTAAACTGCATATGCTTTAAATCTCTTCATTTCATTGCTTTAAAATTAAATTTCAATAAAAAAATGGAAAAAAACTGCTAGGGGAAAAGGGAAAAATGTACATATCAGATCATGTGGCCAAACAAAACAACGTAATCTACTGTCTTTAACAGGGCCAACAGCAAGAAACAGTAAGAAAAGCTTCTTCCCTTGGATCATGAAAGGGTCTTCTTCAGCAAGTGATTAGCACTCCCCCATCCCATTAAAAACTACAGAGAAGGACTGGAGAGAGGGCTCAGTGGTACAAGTGCTAGCCTGGCATGCATGTACCTGGATTTGGACCCCAACACCACGTACACAACTAAGTGGAGGAAAAACAAAAACCAGATGGAAAAAAAACAAAAACAAACAAAAAAACAAAACCTGACTCACAAAAACCGAGCTGAAACAAAAACCAAATGAAAAAATGAAATGCTTCCTTCTCGCTCTCCTTCCATCTTAAAAAAAAAAAATTGCAGAGAATTCTGGGGATGTTGAATATGATTTGATTTTGCCATTATTTCCAAATGGTCTAAAATTTATTAATTTTTAAGGAAAAAAGATATATATATTTATTTATTAGTGAGCACAGGGAAAAAACACAGTATGGGAGTCACATGCAAGTCTGAGCCTCCTTAAATGGTCTGTAACTTAAGAACAGTTTAAGTTTTTCATCAATATAAAAGTCATGGAGCCAGGCACAGTAGTGCATGTCTGTAATCCTGGTGGCATGGGAGGCTGGGGCAGGAGGATCACAAGTTCAAAGCCAGTCTCAACAAATCAGTGAGGCCCTAATAGGGCAACTTAGTGAGACTCTGTCCCAAAACAAAAAAATTAAAAAGAGGACTGGGAATGTGGCTCAATGGTTAAGCACTCCTGGGTTCAACTCCTGGTAGAAATGAATGAATGAATGAATGAATGAATGATGAATGAATGAATGAATGAATAAATAAATGTCATGGTTACTCATGCTACCACATCAAGCATTTAGGTCTTTGGATTCAGGCATTCCACAGGGGGTAAGTAGATCTGTTTTAAAACCCAGGCTGAAAAACAAACCAACAAAAGTCTTGACCGTTAGGAGATTTTAATATATTTATTTGAAAACCAAGTTCTGTGAAAGAGCACACAAAGAGCCACACGTCGTCTTTTCAACCAAAGACTTGGAGACAAGGTTCTTCAGCTCAGCACAGAGGCAACGACACATGCATTGAGCAGCAGATCTCAGTATGAACTTCCGCACAGGCATTTGCAGTGTGAACCTGCAGTCACCCTCAGATGAGCAAATAAGATCCTGGGAAAAGGAAAAGGGTGGTGGTAAGAAGCTGGCATCATTTTTTCAGTTAAAACAAAAACAAACAATCCAAAACCCAAACTAGCTGTTGAATCTAAAACCAGCCCCCACACCTGCCTCTGTAGTCCCAGTACGCCACTTTGTACCAAGATATAGTTTTAAAATTCCTAACATATAGAATGTTCTTATCCTTTGAAAGACTAAGAATCTAATTTCCAGCTGTATAGCTCTAAGACATTCTGTAGGTAACTTCCTCAAAAGACACAAGAAGTTTCAGCGAGGTATTATGAAAGGCAGGAAGGGGCTACCATGAGTCAACTCAATTCTACGGTGGAGACTGAGTGAGCATCACATCTATGCTGTCACGTGCTGGGTGCACAAAAATTAAGGAAACATCAAGGCTGAAAGATAATTTTCAAAAGTAAGCTTAGGTGGCAGAGAAGTTAATAAATCTCCTAAGGCCCATTCTCCAGAGGCATGAATATTTTTCCTACTATGGCAGAGTACTTGCCTTAATATTTAGATTTTTCTTCCTTTTTCTTTTTTTTTAAAACAAAGTGAGGAGGGGAGAGAGGAAATCAATTTTGTTTAATTTTCCTGTGGCTTTCTTTGCTCCAACACTTCGCTGTGTATGTGGTGCTTGGGTTTGAACCCATGTCCTTGCACATGCCAGGAAAACGCTATCAATGGCTGAGCCGCTGCTCCACCCCTATTTAGAGATTTCTATAAGGCTTTCATTAGTTGCTAGCCCATATGTAACATCAACCACACTAGTTTTGTGACTGGACCTTTAAATGTATTTTTAATCTTGTCATACTGTAATAAACGATACTATCCTTATTTTCCTAAAAGAGTAGAATAAAAATAGCTTAGTGGAATTAGGGAAGCTTGATTACATGTCAATCATATGTGTCTTCAAATATATGCTATTAAAAACAAATGGAGGAACTAAGTGTGACAATTTCATGCAGATTATTCCAATCTTCCAAAAGACTCTCTATGACACTGTTAAAACAATGGCGTAACTATTTTATTCAGTTGGACAGAACTTTGTGGTATGGTCTAACTGAGGTCAAAGTCCCTAAAGTAGCATGTCTTCTGTACATTAGTTGTCTAAGAGTTCACTGAATAAAGGAATACTCAACGTTTTAGTACCAAAAGTATTGCTTAGAGTCAGGGAGAAAGAATCAGTGAAGTCTGTATCTGTGCTACTCACTAATCATCAAAGTGTGATCCAATGCTGGTCCACAACTATGACTGCTCCACAGCAAGAAGCTGACACCAGAAGGGACATCAACTCCAGCACTAAGCAAACCATGAAGTTCAGCTGACTAGTGTTTGAGTAGTTTTTCTGAATGAAAGAGGTACTGAGTAGATTTACATTCTGGAACAACCTCTCTATCTCCTTATGGGCCAATAAAAATAGTTTATAGGGGGCTGGAGCGGTGGCTCAGCGGTTCTGGTGCTTGCCTGGCATGTGCAAGGACCCGGGTTCAAACCCCAGCACCACGTACACAACTAAGTGTTGGAGAAACAAAGGCCAGATGGAAAAATAAATAGAATTGATTCTTATCTCTCACTCTCTTAAAAAAAGAAAGTTTATAGTTCATAGAGCAGGCACTTTGAATAGCATTGGTAGTGTACTAGAGGGTAGAGTCACAGAAAGAAAAAGGAGACAAAGGGAATCTGTGGGTACATGTGCAGAAAGGGGTTGAAAACGGGCAAATTTTAATGTTGTTTAGGTCAACAAGGACTCAGCACAAAAGGAGAGGAAAAGGTGAAAGGAGAAAAGGAAACAAAGTCCCTGCATGAAAGACGGACGGTGAGTCTCGATGAAGAGGCCCCTCGCATACAGCTTTGTCAGACACTCACCTCTGCTCTTAATCATCGATGTACTCAAATGGCTCTGGGGGTTCTGGCTCTTGCTCTTCTTCCTCAATTTTTGGGCCATGTGCTGCCACAGGTTCCACCAGCTCCTCAATGTCCTCACTCGTGTCCTTGAGAATGATGATGCCTCCAATAGACAGCTGAGAACACAGAGGAGTGAGGCACACAAGTCCCACAATCTCTAGTCCAGACTTGTGAAAGGTACTTCAAACTGCTAGGAACTATACTATGGTTAAGTTAATGGCGACCTACATGGAGTATTCGTAGGTTTAACCTGGTGTCTCTGGATAGTGTAACTCATGATGTTCTCTATGTGGAAGCATCCCAATATGGCTTTCTATAGCCCTAATCAACATGGTGTTCTCAGACCAGCAGCATCATCATTGCCCAGGAGCTTGTTAAAAATGCAGAGAAGCAGGGGCTGGAGCAGTGGCTCGGCGGTTACAGCACTTGACTGGCATGTGCTAGTATGAGAGTTCAAACCCCAGCACCACGTACACAACGAAGTGTCCAGGGAATGAAAGTCACATGCAAAACTAAATAAAATTGGTTCTCTCTTTCTTTCTCTCACTGTCCTCTCTATCTTAAAAAAAAGAAAAAAAAAGGCAGAGAAGCTCACCCACCACGGACCATCAGAGATCCCCAGCTGAAGTCTGAGAACGACTCTCATTTCATCTACACTATTTGTGAGATGGACACATTTTGGGCACAGAATCTAAAGATGAAAAGTCAAATTTTTTACCTAGAAATTCCAGAATGATGGTGAATATAATAGAAATATTACAGACATCTGAGTGTTCTCATTTTAACTTATAAAAACTATGATGCAAGCCAATGAAAAAACCAGATGGGAAACAAAAGGAAAGTAGGCTGTAGCAGCAATTCTAATCAGCCTCTTCAGGGTATCAGCAGAGGTAATTCAAACACCAAACTAACCCCCCTTTCTGAAGCACTAATCTTATTCTATTTGCTGCCTGTGTCAAAGGAAATGGAAAGCGGCTCTCTGTAATTCAATCAGTCCACAGTGGCAGGGCACATCTGGAAAAAGCATATTTCTATCAGGACATTACTGGGCAGGAAGAGAAGCACAAGCACATTAGGCAGTGATCCACATGTGTACAAGTATCTCTGCAGCTGAACCCAATCTGATTTTTACTCATCAGAACTTTGCTCTGCCATACTAGAAAACTGGGGTGCCTTCATGAATCCCTAAACTGTTTCCCTGCTCCCCAAACACACATCTACACACATTTATGTACAACTTTCTCCCTTAAAAAATCTGCTTTTGGGGCTGGAGAGGTGGCTCAGTGGTTCTGGTGCTTGCCTGGCATGTGCAAGGACATGGGTTTAAACTCTAGCACCACATACACCACGAAGTGTCAGACCAATGAAAGTCACATGAAAAACTAAATAAAAAATTTGATTTTGTCTTTCTCTCTCACTATCCCTCCTCTTTAAAAAAAAAAAAAAAAGAAAAGAAAAGAAAAAGAAAAAAGTCTGCTTTTCCTGCCAGACCTAGTGGTACATGCCTGTGATCCCAGCTACACAGGAGGCTGACAAGCATGAGGCCAGTGCAAGCAACTTAGCAAGACGCTGTCTCAAAATAAAATCTAAAAAAGGGCTGAGATGCAGTTTGGTGTCCAGCACACTAGACACTATGGGTTCAACTCCCAGTGCCACCAGAAAAGGGAAGAAAAGTTTTTCTTTCTTTTTTTCCCTTTCAATAAAGAGAAAGGAACAGTGAGAGAAAGAAAGAGAGAGAGAATCAATTTTATTTCGTTTTTCATGTGGCTTTCACTGCTCTGACACTTCACTCTGTATGTGGTGCTGGGGTTCAAACCTCTGTCCTTGCGCATGACAGGCAAGCGCTGAAACTGCAGAGCCACTGCTCCAGCCCTTTTTCTTGAAAAGGATCCTTTTATGAACAGACTTGCCTTTGCCTTTATTTCCAGCATTCATCCCAAGAACAGAGTTTTTGACTACTGTTCTAATTCTTCAAGGTCTAAAAGTTTACTTGAATTTCCTAATGGAACAAATGGAGATGAATCTTCCATTAAACAGAAGAAAATATCCTTGTTCATAAGAGAACTTTATACTTTTTGGAAATATGCAGCCTTCAGATTATAACTACTGCTTCATGCTTAACAGGAATGAAATTCTGCAATATAATCGACATATGGAAAGAACTATTTATAGCTATATAACATTTAGATTTATTAACACTCTACATGTTGCCAAGAAAGTTCAGTCTTAAGCAGAAAATAAGATACTGTGTTCTCTGGGAATAGTAATGACAACGGAAAACACAGGCCATGGAACACTTCCTGCTGCTGAGTGCTCTACTCTTGAACAGGAGCAGAGTAGGAATGTCATCCCTTTTCAAAATTATACCTGCCTCTTTAAAATGCACCATCTGTGAAGGGTCTGATGAATCTGTCACTGAGGATGGGGAGTGAGTCATTGTGTCAAGACAGAGGTCATCCTGTCTTTTTAAAAATTGAGATATAACTCACAAAACATAAAATTCACTTTTTTTGAGAGAGAAATAATCAACTTTAGTTTTTCATTTGGCTTTTGTTTCTCTGACACTTAGTTGTGAGTGTGGTGCTGGGGTTTGAACACCGGTCCTTGAACATGTCAGGCAAGTGCTCCGACTGCTGAGCCACCGTTCCAGCCCCATAAAATTTACTCTTTTAGAGTTCAACTCAGTACACTCACAAACTTGTACAACCACTTCCACCATCTAATTCTAGAGAATCTGTATCAAGGTACAGGAAACCCTGCACCCATGTACCTATTAGCCGCGATCCTCCATTCTCTTCTCCTAGACCTGGCAGCAGCTTAACTTCTCTCTACAGATCTGCCTGTCCTTTTTATTTTAAACAAGATTTTGTCATTATAGTTTAACGTATTGAAGGGGTTTGTGCTTAACACATCCATACACGCACACCTCATATGCAGCCCTTTACCCTGCCTCCTCCATCCCCCATCCCCGACCCCTGACTGTGAGGTTGTTCCCAGTTTGATTGGAGTCCGTGTCTGATGAGTCTGTAGTCTAAACTCACTGCTCTCTCACTCTTGCCTACATTGTACTCCAGCTTCCACACATGAGAGAAAACACTCAGCTTCCACACATGAGAGAAAACACTCAGCTTCTGGGTTTGGTTAATTTCACTCAGCATGATTTTTTCCATCTCCATCTATTTATCAGGGAAGGACATGATTTCATTTTTTAAAAATGGCTGAGTAGAATCCCATGATATATATATATGTATTATATATATACACACACACATACATACATACCACAGTTTCTTGTTCCATTCATCCAATGATAGGCAACTGAACTGATTCCATAATGATGTATCTATTGTGAATTTTGCTGCTATAGACATTGACATAGCTGTGTAACCGTAGTATGCTGCAGATCTGCCTATTCTGAACATTTCTTATATGTGGCCTCTGATGTATGGCTTCTTCTTCTTAGCATGTTTTCCATGTTTACATGCATTGTAGCATATATCAGTATGTTTTTCTTTTTTAATGGCTGAATAATACTCCAGTCCACACATGATATTATTCATTCATCAGCTGATGAATATCTGCGCTATTTTCACTTTCTGGCTGTATGAATAATGTTTATATAAACATTTAGAGTGTCAGTTTCTGTATGGACATAGTTTTCTTTCTTTTTGCATATTTTTTTATTGGTGTATTAATGGGCAGGGTTTTCATTTCACTTTAGTATATTACTAGGAATAGAACAGTTAGGTCATATGGTAAGATTACTTTTATTTCGAGAAATTGCCAAATTGTTTTCCACAGTGTATATAACAGTTTAAATCCCCATATCCCTGCAGACATTTGTTATCACCTATTTAAATATATATATATATATATATATATATATATATATATATATATGAACTGGAGCAGTGGGTGGGCAGTTACGGTTCTTGTCTGGCATGTGGGAGTACACGGGTTCAAACCCCAGCATACACAGCTAAGTGTTAGAATAACAAAAGCCATGTGAAAAACTCAATAAAAATTGATTCTCTCCATCTCTCTCTGTGTCTATCTTAAAAAAAAAATATATATATATATGATATATATATACAATGTGTATATTTTAAAATATATATACGTATGTGTATATGTGTGTATGTGTGTGTGTATTTTAAAGCAAGGGGGGAGAGAGAGAAGAGAATCTAAAAATCTGTACTACTCCCAAATCTCTCAGTGCCAACGTGATATCACATAATTGCTTTAGTTCTCTGAACACATTCAAAATAGCTGGTTTAATCTGTGTATATCTAGACTTCCTCACGGGTAGTTTTTATTTAGTCATTACTGTGCCATATTTGTTTCCTTGTATTATGAACTTTTGTTAAACACCAAATATTTTAAATAACATAGCAACTCTAGAAAACATTATGCCTGGCTCTACCACCTATGTTCGTAATATTGTACTGTATTAGGAACTTCTACGGCATAAGTCTGTGGTAGAAGAGCAGAGGAATTTGTAGGGTTATACAGAGAAAAATAATTTTTCCCCAAAATCTATGTATGAATCAGGGGGAATATTCTCTCTTTTACTAAAAGGAAATTCTTGGTACTAGGCAGCTTGCTCCAGCGTTCTGGGTTTCCCTTTATCAGCATCCATTGCCTTGGGGTGATACTCCACTGACACCTGCAGCTGAGGGCCATTGGTAACTTACTGGTTTGAAAGGTTGGTATCTACAAGTCTCTGGCATGGTCAGGACTTTCAGCTGGGCAGGCATAACTCGGGCTGGGTTATCCAATAACTGGAAGTTTGGCTCAGGTTCTTTTTTCTTCTCTTTTTCTTCTTTTTTCTCTGCCTCATCCTTAGGAGGGAAGAGCAGCAGTTCAATAAAACTTTACTTCTGTTCCACATCACTGAGTAATTTGATAAGTTTACTGAGCAACTATTAGGGGGGAAAAGTAGTAGCAGACTTAACAGAAGTACAACTAAACTGATTCCACATTCAGATGACGGAAAGCGGAACTGCTTGGGGGTGAGAATGGCATTTGACTCAGTTTGAAAAGATGAGGAGGTTTTTCTGTGAGTAGAGTCTGTTTCAACACATGGGAACTATCTGCCTGAAAGGGCCTTTCTGTATCCTACCTACCATTTTCTCATCGTCTGTTGAACAATCCCACTCTATCCTTCAAAACCAATTTCAGTTGTTATTTTCTCTAGCAACTCACTTTTGATTTTTACCCTTTGTATTCTTCCCCAAAATGGACATAGCTTCTAGAGTCTTGCAAGTAAAATTATATAATTCTATATGCTAGAACCAGGAACATTATTTGAAAGAAGAAAGAAGCCAAGAGTAAAGTAAAATGAAGTTCAACTAAGGAAGAATCTGGACAAACAACAACTACCTACCACTTCCATTTTCTCCTCCTCCTTTTTTTCCTTTTCTTTTTCCTTCTTTTTAGCCTTGGCAGTGATAGATAATACAGCTGTGGAAACCTAGAGAAAGCGAACAGGGTACAACTGTTATCATCTTATGTACGTACAAACACTTAAGCCCAAAGAGAATTTGGTCCTCCTATAATACTTTCCTGGTTCCTGGCACTAGGTATTATAAAGAACAAAACACCAAAGAGTAGGTGGGAAAAGCAAGCAAGATATTTATTTGCATAATTTACTGTGACGGTCGCCAGGTCAATCTTTAGCTCCTCCTGGAGGTAGTGGCCAACGTAACTAATTTTTTATGATCTGTATCTTATTCTGTGCTCATCCTGTAATTATCTTCCATGAGGGTGTCACTGAAATAAGGTGCAACAGGAACTACTCTTAAGACCTTTGTTTCAGACCCAAAAGGTAGGGGGTAGGGCTGAAGGAGGTCTGAAATACAGCTGATGAAACAAGACATTGTCAAAGGTGTGTTTATCACCTGCCCACCTCAAATGTGTGAATCACATAATTATCCCTACTAACACACAAAATTTATAGCAAATAATCAACAATTGGCTAATTAAACGTTATTCTGAAACAAAAAATGATTTTCCTACATGCAAGGAGAGTTCTGCCTGGTAAGAGTTCCTGGGCAAAAGTAACTCTTCAAAATACACTGTCCTTTTACACATTATCAATGAGTGTCCCATATGCTGCTGGTGATAATCCATAATCCATTCTGAAAGGTAAAGTAGTTAAGGCACATAAAAATAAATAACATATGTTACTTTTTTTTTTTTTTAAACTGGGGATTGAACTCAGAGGTGCTCTACCACTGAGCCACACCCTTAGCCCCCTTTTTTTATATATTTTATTTTAAGACAGGGTCTCACTAAGTTGCTGAGGCTGGCTTTGAAGCTGTGATTCTTCTGCCTCAGTCTCTGGAGTTACCTGGATTACAGGCATGTGCCACTGCACCCAGCAACATGAGTTACTTATTTTTTTAAAGACAGAGAGAGACAAAAAGAATGAGTGAGCATGTGTGCATGCAAGAGAAGGAGAAAAATCAATTTTATTTAGTTTTTCATGTGGCTTTCTTTGCTGACATTTCGTTGTGTACGTGGTGCTGGAGTTTGAACCTGTGTCCTCACACATGCCATACAAATGCCTTAACTGCTGAGCCACCACTCCAGTCCCAACATGCATTACTTTTTTTTTTTTTTAATAAAGAGAGAGGGACAGTGGGAGAGACAGAGAAAGAGAGAAACAACTTTATTTAGTGTTTCACATGGCCTTCATTGCTCCAACACTTAGTTGTGTATGTGGTGCTGGGGTTTGAACCCGGGTCCTCGTGCATGCCAGGCAAGCGCCGAAACCTCTGAGCCACCGCTCCAGCCTCCATGCGTTACTTTTGATAAAACAATTCTACATCTGAGATTCAAACCAACAGATTCACTTGCACAAGGGCATAAGTACTATATGTACAGTTTTTCATCCTAGCCTCCTCTGTAGTAGTGACAAATTATAAATAACCTTAAATCAAATAAAGAACTGTAGAGTAGTTGGCATGTACGTAAAGGCACTGCTTTGAAAGCTTTGGGGAAAAATGAGATTTTTAAGCACTGCAAGTACTAAAGATACATTGTTAAAATGAAAACAATAATATGTAGAGCAGCGTGTGGAGAATGATTCCATTTGTTGTATAAAAAAGTACTGAATGCAGAGAAAATCTTCAGAGGGATTTACCAGTCCCGACTTCCTAGGCCTTGGTTCTTGACATGCATGACCAAGAGAAGAAAAGAGTTTTTACCTTATATTCTTTTTTCTTTAATTTTTACTTTTGAGGGGGAATTTTATCATCTGGTTTTTGTTTGTCCTTTATTTATTTGTGTATGTGGTGTTGAGGAGCGAATCCAGGACCTCACGCGTGCTCTCCAGCCCCTTTACTTCATATTCTTGTATGTTAGACTTTACCATGCGACTTTTACATTTTTTTTGTTTCAAAAGAGAAGAAGGACAGACACAGAGAGAGAATCAATTTTTATTTGTTTTTTTCATATGACTTTGGTTGTTCCTAGACATCATTGTGTATGTGGGGCTGGAGCTCAAACTTGCAAACTTGCGCATGCTGGGCAAGCGCCATAACCACTGAGCCACTACTCCAGCCCCACCATGTGACTTTTTTTTTTTTTTTTAAAGAGAGAAGGACAGTGAAAGAGAGAGAGAGAGACAGAGACAGACAGAATCAATTTTTATTGAGTTTTTCACATGGTCCTCGTTGATCTGACAGTTGTGTATGTGGGTGCTCGGTTTTGAACCCATATACTCGTGCATGCCAGACAAGCGCCGCAACAGCTACCGCTCCAGCCTCACCTTGTGATTTTTAAAACAGAAAACATTTAAAAACAAACTCAAATGAAATACTCAGCTCCTCTGTATAAACAAACACTACTCAAAGGAACAAAGAACCTACCTTTTCTTTTTCCTTTTCCTTTGGTACTTCCAGCGGGGCAGGATATGCAAATGTGGATGGTTTACAGTTGGATTTATATTGAACTTTTGGCATCTGAAGGGAAAAAAAAAACTTTTGCCTCCTTTATGAAAATAATCAGTATCAAGATTTAAGTATTCTGCTCAGTGGTTATGGCACTTGCCTGGCATGTGCGAGGACCCAGGTTCAAACCCCAGCACAACCAAGTGTCAAAGCAATGAAAGTCCCATGAAAAACTTAAGTAAAAAATTGATATTGATTCTTGTTCACTGTCCATCTCTTTCTTAAAAAAAAAAAAAAAAAAAATCCTTTAAAAAATTTAAATGTTCTAATCAAGATTTAAGTATTCTATAGTATTCTAATTTTTATTTTTAAAGGAAAGAGTGAGAGAGAATCAATTTTATTTATTTTTTCATCTGGTGTTGGGGTGTGAACCTAGGTCCTTGTGCATGCAAGGCAAGTACTCTAACTGCGGAGCCACCGTATTCTATGCTTTTAACAAGTATACAGATGCAAAGGGAGAGTGGAAATTTCCATACAGTTCAAACATTTGATCATAGAACTGATCAACATTGTCACCTGTTTCTGAAAAGTGTCTATTTTCTTTTACTGAATTAGTTTTTGGGTGGTTTTGTAGAATTACTTGCAGTTTCCTATATGTTCCTGAAGGTCTATGTCTTTTCTCCTGCGAACCCATTCTGCTTCAGTGGGTTAGGTCCTAATCATGGTGTGAGCATCAGACCAATTGTTACTTTCTTTGTAAAGTGTATCTATTCTGCTATTAAACTTTCATGTCCCCTTCTTGCACGCAATAACAACTAGCCTAGGTCTATAGTTTCCACACATATAATCATGCCTTAAGTTTAACATGGGCCTAATGGAGAGCTAGCTTCACATTACTGAGCAGATTTAAAGTACTCTAGACTGTATTTTTTCTATTTACCTAATTTGCATCAGTGGAAAATGGTAATGAGCACCATATTTTCCTCCCTCCCTTCCCCTCCCTCCTTTGTAAGGGTACTTTACTACTGAGCCACATGCCCAGCCCTTTTTATATTATATTTTAAGACAGGGTCTTGCTAAGTTGCATAGGGCCTTACTAAATTGCTAACGCTGGCTTTGAACTTGCAATTCTCCTGCCTCTGCCTCCTGAGTTGTGGGATTACAGGCATGCACCACCATGGCGGACCATTCCATTTTCATTGTAAAGATGTGATGTTGCACACTTGCGATCCCAGAGACTCTGGAGGCAGGCATGAAAAGTGCAGTGTGTCAGCCTTAATAATTAAGTGAGACACTATCTTAAAATAAACGATAAAAAGGAGTGGGGGCTGTATTTCCGTGGTAAAGTGTCCCTAGGTTCAATGTCTAGTACAAAATAAGATTACATAGGATGTTTAAACACTTTCTATAAACCCTCTTCAGATCTTTGTATTAAGCCCCCTCTTTTACTATTATTCCTTCTTAACTGAGTTACCCAAGATCACGCAGCTAGTAAGGAGATCTGATTTTCAAAACTCCTATTGATACTCCCTTCGAGAAGGTGATAACTCAACTTGAAGGGAAAATATACTAATGATGAGATAGTAACTCATCTTTAAAATTTCTTGGGAACTCTTATGAGTGGGTGGTGGATATGAATAGGCTACACTAAAAAGCTGAGGTCTCACTAACTTACCTTTAAGTCCTTGTTAAGGCCAATGACACAAGTTGGGGTATAAGCTAATGACAAGAAGTGTGAAAGAGGAAACCAGAACCAGAACTGGGTAAAGACAAGGACACCAACTACAGAAGGCATATGAGTGTGCCCCGTCCTGGATTGCAGAGAGATTGTGACATTATGACCACCTGCAGGGGGGACAAAAAAAGAAATCATGATTAGCAACCCAGTATGGCAATAACATTTTTTTTTTTTTTAAAGAAAGAGGGACAGTGAGAGAAAGAGAAAGACAGAATCAGTAATTTTTATTTAGTTTTTCATGTGGCCTTTGGTGCTCAGTGACTCTGTTGTGTATATAGTGCTGGGTTTCGAACCTGGGTCCTCACACATGCCAGGCAAGCGCCATAACCGCTGAGCCACAACTCTAGCCCAATAACAAATAGTTTTGACTACTGCACTATGGAAGCATCTGATGATTATTCTGATGTACAGTTCATACAATTTAATATGTAGTTCTTCCAATTAGTGAGCTATCTGAGGGTTAATCTAGAACTTCTTTCTCAATGGGCAGACTTTTTTTTTCAAAGAGAGTTAATTTTTTAATTTTTTCATCTGATTTTTGTTTTTCCTACACTTAAGATGCTGAGGATTGAAATGGGTCCTCATGCATGCTCGGCAAGTGCTCTACAACTGAGTCACCTCTCCAGCCCCTATAGGCAGGTATTTTAAAAAGGTGCAGTGAGACAGATGTGGTGGCACACAGCAACTGAGGAGGCTGAGGCTGGAGGACGGCAAGTTTTGAGGCCAGCCGCAGCAATTTAGACCCTGTCTCAAAACAAAAACAAAACACATCAAAAAGCCTAACCAAAACCAAAAATAAAACCACGCAGAACTGAAATGCAAATCTTTTTTCTTTTTATGTAATGTATCCTACACAAATGAGATCTGTCTGAGCCTGCTCAGGATCCTAATTTTAATTCCAGTGCTGC
>PVKS010001827.1:29582-130982 GCA_004027875.1 Aplodontia rufa
GAATGCCTACTATACACTGAGAAATGTGCACAACATACTGGACAAGATCCTGAGGTGTCTCTGGTCTACTGGAGAAGATAGATAATTACATAATTTAAATAAGACAAACATACTATGATAGCCATAAACTGGGTGCTAGTGAGAACACAGCTAAGCCTGGTCCCTCTTGAGGGTGGTGTGGACAGGACTGAGAAGGGGAAAGCTGCCAGGCTGCCTGGAAGTGTGGTACTTCATCTCAGCTTTGAAGCTGACTGTTCTTATTTCAATGAAATCCACCTTCTTCGGACTTAGAAACTAAGCTAGCCTTTTTTTTTTTTTTTTTTTTTTAAAGAGAGAGTGAGAGGGCTGGAGTGGTGCCTTGGTGGTTAGGGTGCTTGCCCGGCATGCTCAAGTACATGGGTTCAAACCCCAGCACCACGTACACAACTACTAAGTGTCAGAGCAATGAAAGCCATGTGAAAAACTCAATAAAAATTGATTCTCTCTGTCTCTCCCTCTCTCACTGTCCTTCTCTAAAAAAAAAAAGAAAGAAAAAGAAAAGAGAAAAAATAAAGAGAGAGCGACAGAGAATCAACTTTATTTAGTTTTTCTTCTGGTCTTCATTGTTTCAACACTTGGTTGTGTATGTGGTGCTGGGATTTGAACCCAGGTCCTTATACATGCCAGGCAAGTGCGATACCTCTGAGCCACAGCTTCAGCCCCTAAATTAGCTTTTTGTTCTAACATTATGAGGATTATATAAACAAGAGAGAATTATCTTATTGATCCTAATTGCAGCTTAAAAGACTTCAGTAATAAAGCCCTCTCCCTGAAGAGGCCAGATCAAGTATGATCTTATCAACCTCAGCTTCATTCCTTGGAAGTTGCCCTCTCCCTATCTTCTCTATCACTACCAACTTTATTGAGGAACAAAGATCAGGACTGCAAATTTTCCTAATGTACTTATAGTACAGTTCTGTAAAAGAATAAGATATTAAAAAGTTAAAAAAATAATTTTATGCACTTAATACTAAATATCCAAAGCAAAAAAAACATAAATAAAAAGAAATGGAGACAAGCATCAAAATTTCACTGGCTCATGACAGCAAGTAGAGTGGGGCTGAAAGAGAAAGGAAGGTAAGAAAGACAAAGAAATGTTTTTCAAAAACGGTGGCAGAGGGGCTGGAGTGGTGGCTTGATGGTTACGGTGCTTGCTAGGCATACGCGAGGACGTGAGTTCAAACCCCAGCACCAAGTACACAGCAAAGTGTTGGAGCAACAAAAGCCATGTGAAAAACTAAATAAAGTTGATTCTGTTTCTCTCTATTATTGTTCCTCTCTTTAAAAAAAAAAAATAACAAAAGTGGTGACAGAGAATATAGTTGGAATACAGAATTCCTCTCCCTGAATTTCTGTTTTTGTCTTTTTAAACTAGGGATCGAACCGAGAGGTGCTCTGCCACTGAGCTACATCCCCAGCCCTTTTTATTTCTGAGAAACAAGGTCTTGTGAAGTTCCCGAGGCTGGCCTTAAACTTGTGATCCTTCTGCCTCGGCCTCCCAAGTCATTGTTACAGGTGTGTGCCACTAAACCTGGCCAGTCTTTGAATTCTTTTTTTTCCCCCAGGGCTGAGGACCGAACTCGAGGCCTTGCGCATGCTAGGCAAGCGCTCTGCCACTGAGCTAAATCCCCAACCCCAGTCTTTGAATTCTTAACAAATAACCCTACTACAGGAAAATCTGCATTGGTGAATGAACAAGTAAAAAGGATTGTAGTCCAAAAACATAAACTCCAAAATATGACAGCTAGAAGAAAAAAGAATACAGAGTAGTGAAATGTCACTTCTAAATCCTGTTTTAAAAACTCATCACCAAGGGGTTAGGGATTTAACTCAGTGGCAGAGCGCTTGCCTAGCACGTGTAAGGCCCTGAGTTCGGTCCTCAGGCCTGGAAAAAACAAAAACCAAAAAACTCATTACCAGAAGAGGTTAATCTGAAAAGGCTATATATTGTATGAATCCAACTACATGTATTCTGGAAAAGGCAAAATTAAAACTACATGTATGGGGCTGAGGATACAGCTCAGTGGTAGAACACTTGCCTAGCGTGTACAAGGTACTGGGCTTGATCCTCAGTACAAGAAAACAAAACAAAACAGTCAGATGTGATGGTACACACCTGTACTCTCAGCAGCTCAGGAGACTGAGGCCCTGAGCAATTCTGTGAGCCCCTCTCTCAAAATAAAAGATTAAAAAAAAAAAAAAAAAAGGTGAAGTACCCCTGGGTTCAATCCCTGGTACCAAAACAACAATAAAAATAAATAAGTAAAAACAAAGCCACATGAAAAAATAACAAGAAAACAAAACACCTATGGATATGCATCAGTTAAGAGTATGAACATATTCAGGAAATTTATCATATAGCATGGCTAACTACAGTTAATAACAGTGTACTGTATGCTTGAAAGTTGCTGAGAGTAGATTTTAAATATTCTCATGTGAGGCGAAGAGTATTTGCTTAATTTAACTGTTGTACAATGTATGGGCATATCAAAATGTCACGCGAATACCTCTATTAAGGTATAGTTGGCACGTTCAACACACAATTTCACTCTGCCAACTATACCTTAATAAATAAAACTTCTAAATAGAAAAAGCATGAAAAGGGGACATCAATTCTGATCCTACAAATGTTGAGAAAAACCATAAAAAGGAATATTATGAAAAAAGTTCTTTCAATAAATTCTAAACTGTATTTAAAAAATAAGTGGTGGGGGGGCTAAAGCAGTGGCTCAGTGGTTAGAGCACTGGCATGTGCGAGCACGCAGGTTCGAACCCCAGCACCATGTATACAACACAAAGTGTCAGAGCAACAAAAGCCACATGAAAAACTAAGTAAAAATTGATTCTCTCTTTCTCTCTCTCTTAAAAAAATAAAGGGGGAGGGAGGTTGGGGATATACAGTTTAAGAGCACTTGCCTAACATAAGCAAGGCTGAGTTCTACCCCTAGCACGAATGAATCAACGAATGAACACCAAACCAAAACTATGGAAACAGTGCAAAGGTTAGTGGCTACTAGAGGCCTGTGGGGGAGCACAGGGGATTTTTTAGGAAGTAAAACTACTGTATAAAAATTAATTCCTAGGGATGGAGTGTTGGCTCAGTGGTTGGAACACTTGCCTGGCATGTGCAAGGACCTGGATTCAAACCCCAAAACCACATACACAATCAAATGTTGGAGAAATGAAGACCGCATGAATAAATAAATAAAATTGAATCTTTCTCTTAAAAAAATTAATTCCTGATAAAATCCAGACAATTAAGAGTTGAGACTTTGGGGCTGGAGCGGTGGCTCAGCGGTTTCGGTGCTTGCCTGGCAAGCACGAGGACCGGGTTCAAACCCCAGCACCACGTACACAACTAAGTGTTGGAGCAACTAAGGCCATGTGAAAAACTAAATAAAGTTGTTTCTCTCTTTCTCTGTCTCTCTCACTGTCCCTCTCTCTTTAAAAAAAAAAAAAAAAAAAAAAAAAAAAAGAGTTGAGACTTGGTAAAAATAACTCAGGAACGAAAAAGCAACAATAAAAGAAATAGTGGTAAACAACGAATCCATTAAAATGTGGAATTAAGACCATGTGCAACTGAGAATTATGATTTCTGAGGACAATGTAAATAGAACCAACCATAATGATATAAACAAAATAAAAACACTGGTAGGCAGAAGAGGAGGAAAAAGTGAGATAATAATGTCTTCATTGTTTACACATGAGAACAAAACTGTTGAATTGAGCTACAAGGAAATGTTTTCAAATTAAAAAAAGGAAAATAACTTTATTTCTACATTAAAAGCTTAAGTAGAAAAATCTCCTTGGGGTAAAAATACTGGACAGAGTGATTAAAAGAGGAGAACATTTGTGTTTCAATAATTCAGAAAAAAAAAGCACCAAAGTCCTAAGACAAAAGCAATCAATAAAGAGAAAAGATAAAGTGCATACTAAAAAATCTGACTAATGAACAACAAACAGCACAACAACAAAGACAGACAATTAACCAATTTAGAAAGAAATGTTTTAGAAGAAAGACCACATAAGAGATTCAAAATTATAAAAGAACTCTGAGAACTGTGACATGATAAAAACATTCTCAGCAAGCTGAAAACCCAAGAAATTAGCAACATAAAATTAATATAGTTGTATCAAAAAATTATAGCTCCCTTTTCTGATCTCCTTCACTACAAACATACATACACTTCTAGTTGACCGAAGAATATGGCTAAGGGCTGGGATTACAGTTTAGTGGCTGAGGGACGGCTTAGCATGCGTGAGGCCCTGGGTTTAATCCCCAGTACAAAAAAACCAAAACAAACCCCACAAACATAGTGGAGTGTTTTTATTAGAAGAAATATAGATGGCTACTAAATATGAAAAGATGATCCCCTAATAATGGAATTGCTATAAAAACCCTAGGATGCTACAACTTACCTTTCAAATTTGAAAAAAAGTTACTAAAAAGGATTACATTCCACATACTAGGACACAATAAGAAAAACAATTATACGTGAACAATGAAGTAGGCACATGCTCTTTTCCTTTTACCTTACCGAGATGGCACCAATATTAAAATTAAGACATCTATCGAATGAACCAAGTCTAAAGTACTAATGCACACTATCTTTTGAAATAAGCTGTAGTATAATGGTGAAGAAAGTGAATTCTAGACTCAGACAGCACAGTGTTCTGAGTATTTATTCGGCAAATATTCCATGTATCTTATTTTAAGAATGATTTTGGCAGTTAGAATATGTCTAAAACATAATCTTTTCCTCATAGTTTTTCAGTGTCAACTTGTTTAAAACATTGAAAAAACATTAAATAAATTAAAGAATCATCTAACACTCAGTGGATAATTTACTGAGAGACAGGCACTGTTCTAATTGCTTTTTATGTATTTGTAATCCTTCTAACTCTGTGAGGTATAATCTACAAGATAAGAAAGCAAAAACCAGGGAGGTAAACTACCTTCGCAAACTTAAGAGCTGCTATGTAAAGAACTGAGGCTCGCACTCCTAACAGCTCTACTGGAAATTATCCCATCAACTGCAGACTCCCACTTTCTCCAGGAATAATTTGCCTCCTACTAAGTTTCTACTACTGTGTCACTTAGTTAGAACATGAGGCAGTCAATCTGGAAGACCTAAAGAGTTACCTGCATCCAGTATGCCCTGGGCCAGGATGGCGCCAAACTTGGCCATGACATCATCATGCTTGTCATTGATGACTTTGGAATACAGCTGTCTGAACTGATTCACCTGAAGAAGCAGGAAAAATCGTTACCACCACCTCCTCTCCATCTGCTCTACCACGTTAGAGCAGCCAAGAAATTGCTGAAATGGCAGTGCGCTCCGAATTGCATAACATCCCCAAACACAGGGAGCAGGACCAGGCGGAAAGGCTGCGCACAGCTTCCTGCAGAAAACCTCGGTGCCGTGACTTTTCTGGCGAGGGAGCACTGGCTCTGTTTTCGATCCTCATTCCACAGTGGATTAATCAGACTCAGGGGATTGCTGAATGCAGTTTCACTCTGCATTCACCACGTTTAGTCAACAGGCCTGAAGAGTCCAAGTGGACACCAAAGCTTCCGCTGCACTCTGAACCTCAGCTGTGGTGCTTACCATCAACCCTGCATACTTCCTAGCAGGCACAGTCCTGCAGCTCCATCTTGGAGTAAACTACCCTTCACCAAGCCTGTGAGGTAAACATAGTCACACAGTAAAAGACTTTCATTATGCACATTTCGTTTCCTGAGGACTTGTCAGAATCAGCACTCTAACCAAAAGGAATGCACCAAAAGAGAAGATGTGCTGACTCACAGTAAGACGATTGGTAGTTTCGGTTTGCTTCTATATGCTTTCCTTCATTTTCTAAAATATGTAATACTTTTTATTTTTGGTGCTAGAGATTGAACCTGTGGGTACTTAACCACTGAGCCACATCCCTAGCCCTTTTTATTTTTTATTTTGAGTCAGGGCCTTACTAAATTGCCAAGGCTGGCTTTGAACTTGTGATCCTCTTGCCTCAGCTTCCCAAGCTGCTGGGATTACAGGTGTGTACCACCACACCTGGTTAAAATTAATACATATTACTTTTTTTTTTAAGAGAGAGGGAAAGTAAGAGAGAGAGGGAATTTTATTTAATTTTTATTAAGCTTTTCATGTGGCTTTTGTTGCTCCAACACTTCATTGTGTACATGGTGCTGGGGTTCGAACCCCAGCACATTTGAACCCCAGCACCAGAACCCTAGCACCATGTACACAATGAAGTGTCAGAGCAACAAAGACTAGATGAAAAAACTAAATAACATTGATTTTCTTTTTCTCTCATTGTCCCTCCCTCTCAAAAAATATAATAAATATTTATAAGATATACTCTTTATAAAGTAAGTAATTCCTTTAAATCTGCTTAGGTGGCAATAAGAAAACTATTTTATGTTTCTTTCATGTCTTAACAATTCTTTGTTTTCCTAACAGTGTTTTTCAAATTGCAGGCCCCTAGGAAGACATCTGCTTATTCAAGAAGCACATGATCATGGAGTGCTCCACATCTAACAAAAACAGAATACATCAAATCTGAGTTTCCTAATATATGACTTTATCTGCATTATACATTCTTTCAGAATCTCTCCCCCTCTTCATCTGTCTTGTTTTGAGAGGCCTCATTGTGATACATTGGTAGGAGTACAGAACCAGGCAACCCTGGCCTACGAGCAGCCTTAGTTTCTTCATCTGTAAGGGAATTGCAGCATCTACCTTACCTGGCTGTTGTAAGGGTTATGTGAGGCAACACTGGTCATGTGGTCTGTAAAAGGTATTTCAAAGTTCAATAAGGATGTAATCAGCATCCCACCTTCCAAATCGGGAAGAATCCTACTTGCTCCTTCCTCCTCTTCTTTTTTTTTTCCTTCAGTACTGGGATCGAACCTAGAGCCTCTTGCACTTTAGGCAAGTGCTCTAAAAAGGCTCAGCTCTTTTTATTTTATTTTTTTTGAGGCAGGGTCTCACTCAGTTGCCAGGCTTGGGATCCTCTTGCCTTAGCCTCCTGAGTTACTGGAATCACAAGCATGAGCCACCATGCCTAGCCCACTAATCCGTCTTGACTAATGCCTCTACAATCTAAATTCTGCTCCTAAATACAGTTCTCATTTTTATTCATAGGCTACAAAAGAATTTAGAGGTGAAAATTATGAACTAGCTCTGTCACTATCTAGCATATGACCTTTTTTTTTGTACAGTGGATTATACCCAGTGGTGCCTAATCACTGAGCTATATCCCCAGGCTTTTTTTTTTTTTTTTTGTTATTTTTTATTTTGAGACAGGGTCTTGTGAAGTTGCTTAGGGCCACGCTAATTTTCTGAGACTGGCTTTGAACTCATGATCCTCCTGCCTCAGGCTTCCCAGCTGCTGGGATAACAAGAGTGTGCCACCACACTGGGCTGCATACGATCAATGTTAAGTCACTTTATTTATTTATTTGAGAGAGAGAGATGGACAGTGACAGAGTGAGAGAGATAATCAATTTTATTTAGTTTTTCATGTGGCTTTTGTTGCTCTGAGACTTCACTGTGTATGTGGTGCTGGGTTTTGAACTCGTGTACTTGCACATGCCTGGCAAGTGCCATAACTGCTGAGCCATTGCCCCAGGCCTCTAGGTCTCACTTTCTAAAAACCCAGTATGATAAAATCATCATGAAATTCCCTTATTGCTTTAAAAATCCTGAAGTTTGATGTTTTTATTCTGGTTCAACAGGTCAAATTCCTTTAATTCTGAACTTATTTTAGATGAACACTTACATTACCTTATATAGGATGGAAATTTTATGTGCTAAAGGTTTATGAAATATTTCATGAACTTGTAAAAAGAAATACTGGACAAAGCACTGTATGTACATTACAGAGGAAAAATTGAATATAAAACTGCACCCACAACAATAAGAAAGCATTCAGCAAAACCTAAAAATGGATTAAGTTAATGCAAATATGAGATTTATTCAGTTAATATTAAGTAGAATACTTTTAAAAAGCTAGCATTTGGCATTATTTTATTTTTATGATTATAATTCTCAGTAAATAACTATTACTCTAGTAGAGTAGGACAATGTCTTAAATTTGGAAGACAACTTTAGATCACCTGGTCTACTCCCTCTACTTTAGGTAAAGTGAACAATCTGCTTGCTACCTGTCACAATTAACTAGCAGAAATCAAGGTGAGGATCATGGTTTTCTAAAATTCAATTTTATTAAGAACAGTTCTGACCCCACACACAAAATGACAAGAATTTGTAGGAGAAAATAATATTAAGTACCCATTTTATAACAATGATAAACCCAGAAATTAAAATCTGAAGCTATTCTGTGCTCCATGTGTGCTCCTGTATATGAATATCTAAAATCTACCTCTATAATCATGCACTTTTAAGATTCATCATATTGTAATCATTAAATATTCTATACTTTAAATGTTGCTAGGGAAAAAATGTCAGGGAGAAAAAAGTAAGTTCTTTGGGGTCAATTCTGATGAATCAGGATAGCCCACAAAAGCCTAATCTACCCAAACCACAATTTATGGTAGAACTGCAGAAGCTTACCAAGCTTGGTTAAATGTGTTCTTATTTCCGAAAATGGTACTTGTCAATAGTGGCAGAAGCTTCCTTGAACTAGAAAGCAGGCCACACAATCTTTGGCAAGGAGGAGCACCAGGTCTCTCTCTTACATTAGGATTTTTAAATCTGATTTTATACATGATACTTAATATGTACATGCTCAAATAACTGCTAAAGGTAGGTTTCATTTAACAAGAAAAGATGTTTTATAAAAAGAGTTGGGGGCTGGAGTGGTGGCTCAAGGTTGGAGTGCTTGCCTGGCATGTGCAAGGACCTCCACATACAAAAGAATTCTCTTAAACAACAACAACAACAAAACAAACAGAAAGAGCTAGGTTCTTGAGAGAAAATAACTTTAAGAACCTAGGAAAAGATACTACTCTAGTTAAAGATGAACCTCTAAGAGCTTTCTAAATTGGGTTTATAACAATGTAGGGGTGTGTGCATGTTCTGGGGTCTATATCAGTTAGGGAAAACTTACAGAAGTAAAGCCATGATGTACTGGAGTTACTGAAACTAAGGCCATGATGTATAGACCTAGGTGTTAGTGATGTGACATATACTAATGATTAACCCAAAACTATTTCCATTGTGAATCTCACAAAATATTTACGAAATTCCTCCTTTGGATTCTGTTCGGGGGTGGTGAAGTTAACACCTGATCTTTGCTTCTGAGTTGTTTCCACTTTATTTCATGTACCGCTTTTCAAATTTGCAATGAGGACTTCATAGACTTGAGAACTTACTTCTCTTCAGAGGTTAACAGCTTTTCTTTTTGACAAAACCACCCTGAAGAACAGCAACTTTGTCTTGTTGGCAACTATTAGTCAAAACAAAGACAGTATAAACTGTAGTTCAAGGAAGTTCTTTATCGCTTGCTTAAAAATGGAAAACAGTGAAATAGAGCTTAAACTTTAGCTGAATAACAACTTTACTCTAGGGGGTAGCGTTAGAAAATTCTAAAACAACTTTTGAGTCTTACATAGTTTTTTGCCTTTGTAGTCAGTGGTGTGCACATTTACATTTGTCTGCACAGTTTATGTTAATGGCAAATGCTACATCAGTTAATTTTAACTTTCCTAATCAGTTCCCAAGATTCTCATAAAACCTATAGATGGGAGTGTGACCCATGTATTCACACAGCTAAGGTCAATCTACTTAAAGAGTCTAATGTAACTTGGAATGATTAAAAATATTAATTATTTAAATTATTATACCTTTCCTGCTCCTTGGGAGGCTGAGGCAGAAGGATTGCAAGTTTGAGGACAGCCTCAGAAACTTAATAAGGCCCTAAGCAACTTAGTGAGATCCTGTTTCAAAACAGGGCTAGGGATGTGGCTCAGTAGTAAAGTGCCTCTGGGTTCAATTCTTAGTACCAAATAAAATAAAAGGAAATTAAAAAAAAAATTGTACCTCTTCTCCCTCCCTCCCTTCCTTTCTGTTTTTGTGGAGGTTACTAGGGATGGAACCCTGGCCCTCATGCACACCAGGCAAGTGTTCTACCACCGAGCTACACCCCTAGCCCTCTTTGTTTCTCTAAATGTGAAATTTCTTAAGACTTAAATGTTTTTTCAAACTACAGTATACCTTACTCTACCCACAAAGGATTCTGCCACAATTGGTATTCAGGTTATAAATGCAAAAATCAATGAAATCATACAGCAAGGATGGGAAGGTGGTAAAACAGTGGTAGACAATGAGTAATGTGAAAGTAATACATGAAGTCAAAGTGAAAAAATATCTCCATGTGACCAAGGAGGTGCATTCCATGGCTTAGACTTGCTTCCTAATTACATGCCTCAGCTGGACGACCTTCAAAAGTTCAACAGAACATCAGGAGGCTGGAAAGGTGGCTCAGAGCACTTGCCTGGAATGTAGAAGGACCTGGGTTCGATCCCCAGTACCACATCACAACTGAGTGGAGGAAAAACAAAACTAAATGAAAAAATGTTACTCATGTGATAGCTGCTATATATATTTTTTTATATATATTCATATAATATATATTTTAATTTTTTTTTTTTTAAAGAGAGAGGGACGGTGAGAGAGACAGAGAATCCATTTTATTAGTTTTTCATGAGGCATTCATTGCTCTGACACTTAGTTGTGTACATGGTGCTGGGGTTTGAACCTGCATACTTGTGCATGCCAGGCAAGCGCGTAACCACTGAGCCACTGCTCCAGCCCATAGTTGCTGTATTTAAAAAACAAACAAACAAACAAAAAACTGTGGTCTGTAGTTGGAAAGATGTTATGTTCTTGAATAGTATATTAAGTACTACATTATAAAAACAGGAATGAGAGATCACATACTATCTGTGTGGTAATATAATTTTTAGAAGACTTGAAAATAATTTTGGGAGACACAGAAGCTGGATAAATGAAACAAAAATCATGGTGACTACTTTGAAATGACATTTATTTTAAAAAGTTCTATAAAATTAGAATGGATAACCATTCACTGGTGAGCTCTGGGAATCTCCTTTCCATCTCTGCAAACTATCTTCTTTCTGTCAATTTTTTTAAAAGAGAGAATCAACTTTATTTAGTTTTTCATCTGGCCTTCATTGCTCCAACACTTAGTTGTATACGTGGTGCTGAGGTTTGAACCCAGGTCCTCACACATGCCAGGCAAGGGTGATACTGTTGAGCATTGCTCCACCCCAATGCAAACTTTCTTTGCTAAAAATAAGGTTGTTCTATAACTGCTTGATGAGGCAGAAGACAGAAGGCTAATCATTTATTTTCATTACCAATCCTTTAACTTTCACATATACAAGCGGAATACAAGGTTGTTATATGCTCTAACTTTAAGCATAGCTCTATTTAACATATCAAACATAGCACATGCAAATAAATTACATGCATTTTTCTGTTTGTCAACAGAATGAGAAGTTTTGACTGAATTAACAAGATATATTAAATATCAAACACTAATATGAAGTCTACAAGATTGTCATGAAGAAACTTTTTGTTTTTGTTTTTTTTTAAAGAGAGAGGGACAGTGAGAGAGACAGAGAAAGAGAGAAACAACTTTATTTAGTTTTTCTCATGGCCTTAGTTGCTCCAAGACTTAGTTGTGTAGGTGGTGCTGGGGTTTGAACCCGGGTTCCAGTGCTTGCCAGGCAAGCACCGAAACCGCAGAGCCACCGCTCCAGCCCCATGAAGAAACTTTTAAATATGGGTCTTAAAATCTGTTATGGAGTCACCCAAGGACAATCTCTTAGGGGAAATTGGGCTGTGAGTCTTTCCCATACATTCTAAGTCTAGAGAAAGGTTCTTCAGAGGGACCACTTAAGAGTACTCAATAAGATCAGGGGTTATTATGCACTGATATCTGACATAAAGTAAGAGGCACCAGCACCAAGAGTCTAATATGTTCCCACCCATAAGAAGGGCAAAATATAAAATAGTGTTCCTACAGAGCAGATGTGAATCCAGTGGAAAAGAAAATCAACCTGCAGCCATCTGAAACCCTGCCCAAGAGGATCACCCCAGAGGGCAATGATATTTCACACAGAATATACATATAAAATTTAAAAAAAAAACTGTGTGTATATATATATATACATATATATATATAAAAATAAATAATTTTGGGTACTAGGGACTGAACCCTGTGGTTGCTTTACCACTGATCCACATCCTTAGTTCTTGTTATTTTTTTACTTTGAGACAGGTTCTTGCTAAGTTGCTGAGGTTAGCCTCAAATTTGTAATCCTATTGCCTTAGCCTCCTAAATCGTTAGGATTACAGATGTGTGCCACCATGTCAGGTTTGGATATATTTATGTATGTATGTATTTATTTAATTTAAAGAAAGAGGGACAGTGTGAGAGAGAGAGAGAGAGGGAGGAGGAGGGAGCGGGAAAGAGAGACTTGTTTTATTTAGTTTTTCATGTGGCTTTCGTTGCTCTGACACTTAGCTGTGTACATATGTGGTGCTGGGGTTTGAACTCGCAACCTTGCGCATGCCAGGCAAGTCCCTAAACCATCCAGCCACTACTCCAACCCTGGACATACTTATTTTTAAACTGAGATGGTATATATTAAATAAAGTGATGCCAGTACTCTTTATTGCCTCAGACAGATGGATCAGAAAAGTCATAGACTGATTGAATTTGCACCCTGTGTCAGAGTAACACATCATCCCGCTGAAAAAAATTCAAAAGCACAGTGAATTCTAGTTTTTCAAGTGTGGCTATACACTTAAATTAACATAGTTACCATTAAACTGTAAAAGATACACTTAAATAATACTGTACATTTGAAGTTTTCCATTCTTCCGTATCCTTAAAAATGTTCTCTTTAAGAAAGATCAATGGGAATTTTTACCTCAGAGAATGATGAATAAATAGCCTAACAATGTGTCAACATTTTGTTGCTGATGCTATTCAACCCATTCATGATTTATTTATTTCCTTATATGTACATTGTTCACTATATGGAAGATATATTGATAATGCAAACTCTGAATAAAATTATTAAATTTTTTTCAAAAAAATGTTCTCTTTACTTCCTGTATCTTTAGTATTCACCATATTTAAAATAAAAATGTCCATAAAGGAAGATAATTCCCTGGGAAAAGCCCATACCAGCTCTGTTTCAGAGAATTTCTTGTTGCTCACCTTTGGACAAGTGATTTCAGTCTGCTGGATCATGATGAGAGCGGACGCTATGAGAGCCCCTTGCCGCACATAGTTCACAGGGTCATTTGTCATTGGTTCTAGCAAATTAATTGCTTCCTGAAAACATTAAACATCATCATCATCAACAACAAAAACTTTTAAGTTGATATAGCTAGATTTTCAAATTAGTTACAATCACTCTAACAGTATTTTCATTCAACAGGGTTGTAACAATTTAAGACTACTTGAACAAAGTGGTTCAGAATTGAGTGTGCTTCAAAATAGTTGATGGTTAAGTGAAAAGAAAGCTTTAGAACCTGAGTGTTCCTGTCTTGAGGTAAACAACTTACAAAGAAATCATGAAAGACTGTTCAGAGAAAATGGGATTAACATTTGTTAAGTACCTATTATTTTAATATATTATATATATTTATACACTCCACGCCATATAATCCAATGAATACTAAAAACAAAACAAAAACAAAAAACAACACAAAGCAATCTTTATGAATACAGAAACAGACAGTTTAAAAGATTAAGCAACTTGCTCAAAGCCATGTAAGTATCAAACCCAGGCCAGTGTAGTTCTGAAACCTGTTAGTGTGTATGCATTCAACCTCCTTCAAACAATTAAGATCTTATGTGTAAGGTTGTACCTTAGATGTTTTTACATCACCTAATTTTAAAATTAAATTAAAGCAAACAAAACCAACACCAAAATCAACCCAAGGATTTTATTTATTCAGAATGGCAAAACAAATTAAATAGACCAGAATGGATTTCATAGATTTACTTCACAAGAACATAGATGTTTTCCAAACTGTTTATCAATATTTCCCTAATAATATATTCTTCAGAATATCAATTTTATGAAAAAAGGATTTCTTTGGTTAAAGGATACCATACATTATTACCTCCTATTATGGACTCAAAATGTATACATTGTATCAAAGGCACTAGGCATGCACACATCACAAGGCTCTGGCACCTTATAATTCTTTTGTCTCAGCTTTTGTCCACTGTATCTGACCAAGAATTCATTTGCCCCATACCACTTCCATTAACCTCCTTCCACAAGGGAAAAGATACTTTATAATGTAATGTCTCCTACAAGGTCCCAAGATAAGAAAAAATTTGGATGGACCAGAGAAATGGATATAAAATGACCAAACTTATGTCTTCAGTATATTACTTTTCAAGCATCTTCATTCTAAGACCAAGAAAAAGAAGTCTAAACTGAATCCTTTTTTGGAAAATGACTTCAGACTCCTCTATTTGTGGACTTACCGGTTTTTAAATAATAGTTAGTAAACAGAGAATACACATAACAGAGATGTGTATTCTTTCTCCCCACTTTACTGAAAAATATAATTACACAAACATGTATTGTTGATATTCTTCATAATAAAAATGCAAAGAGCTGGGTACAGCAGGACATACCAATAACCCTACTGGCTTGAGAAGCTGAGGCAAGAGGACCACAAGTTCAAAGCCAGCCTCAGTAATTTAGTGAGGCCTTGTCTCAAAATAAAATATAAATATGGCTGGGGATATGGCTCAGTAGTTAAGCACACTTTGGCTCAATCCCTGGTCATCCCACCCCCACGCAAAAAAGAAACATCTAACTTATAAGTTAAGTTATAATTTGGCCTTTGAGGTATGTAATACAAACTCTAAGGCATATTTTATAATAAGCTGTTGTTTTAGGTTTTTAATAAATAAAATAATTGAACACCAAATCCCAGTCAGATATGTCCTGGTACCTCGATCACACAAATTATCTAGAAATAAAGCAGACTTGGATAGGATGAGTAATAAAATTTTCTTATTGAATTAACATGTCAGATGCCATGTTTCAAAGAACATTTGCTCCTAGATATCGTATTATGTTCAGAATAATCTGGAAAGAAAAAAAAATCTAATTTACATTTAACTTATTAGGCCTGACATAAATGTTAACTAAAGACCTGAGGGGGGAAATATACTATTTTCTTCATTTGTTCATGTGGTAAATTCTTATATATCATTTATACTTAAAACCTCTGTAAAAAAACTGGATAGTCCTTGTATACGCCAGGTAAGCACTCCAACTGCTGAGCCACCGTTCCAGCCCCTATACAACCCTTTAGACAGAGGGTCTGGCTAAGTTGGTCAGGCTAGCCTTCAATTTCATTCCTCTTGGCTCAGTCTCCTGAGTAGCTGGGATTATAGGTATTGTCACCACAGTGGGCTCGAATATATATTCTTTATATAAAAATTTTCCCCCAAAAGAAATTAAAGCATTCAGAAAATAAAATTCTGTGCAGGCAAAGATCATGTCCAGTTTGTTCACTGCTGTCTAATTTGTTCTCCACTGTCTGCCTAAATGATCTTGTCATCTATCATTTATTCATCAAATATTTACTATTATGCCAGGCATGAATTTAGGTTCTAGCATGAGCTATTTTGTTCTCGGAGACCTTAAATTACAGTGGAGGGATACTGGTAAATAGTTATAAAAATATATCAGGAATTGATGAATGCTATGAAGATAAAAATGAGTAAGGAGGGGCTGGAGTGGTGGCTCAGCGGTTTTGGTGCTTACCTGGCAAGCACAAGGACCCGGGTTCAAACCCCAGCACCATGTACACAACTAAGTGTTGGAGCAACTAAGGCCATGTCCATGTGAAAAACTAAATAAAGTTGTTTCTCTCTTTCTCTGTCTCTCTCACTGTCTCTCTCTCTTTAAAAAAAAAAATTAGTAAGGAGACAGGGATGAAATATTGGAAGAGGGCAACATCTCTTTAAATTTGTACATAATTCTCCCACATACAATAAAAATATCAATTTTTATTCACAGCTTCAATAATACCTTATTTGATGAGAAAAAGTTTCATTCAATATTATTAAATTTGGACAAGAGATGATATAATGACCCTAGAAGCCATCCGTTTTCTATTTCTCCTCTCACGCACACACGCATACATACACACTCACCTTTTTAAAAGGTTCACATCTGGCAGGTGGCAAAGTGTGGTGTTCGTATCAATGTTGTGAATCAAGAACATGTGTTAAGGGGCTGGATAGGTAGCTCAGCGGTTACTGCGCTTGCCTGGCATGTGCAAGGACTTGGGTTCAAACCCCAGCACCATATACACAACTAAGTGTCTGAGCAATGGCGGCCACATGAAAAATTAAATAAAAAATAAATGATTCTGTCTTTCTCTCTCTCTTTCTGTCCCTCTCTCTTTAAATCTTAAAAAAAAAAATACATGGGATGATGGGACAGGTGTTCAATGGGTACTAAATTTATAGTTAGACAGGAATAAGTAGTTCTGGTATGCTAGCAGGGTGACTACAGGTAACAATTATGTACTGCATATTTCAAAAAGCCAGAACTGAAGGGTTTCTGTTGGTGTGCTGGTACTGCGGATCACACCCAGCACTTCAGGAATGCTAGATGGGTGCTCTATTCAGTCCCCAGAAGTACAAAATGCTTTCACCATAAAAGAGACAGATTTGTTTAACATGATTACACATTACACAATATATATATTGAAACATTACACGGTATCCCATTATTTTGTATTATTTTTATGATTTTATAAATCAGTTAAAGAAAAAATGGGCTTGAGCACTGGCTCAGTGGTTAAAGTGCTTGCCTAGCATGCACAAGGACCCAGGCTCAAATCTCACAAACCCCAGCACCACATACACAACTAAGTGTCTGAGAAATGAGGGCCAGAAGAATAAATAAAATTATGATTCTCTTTATCTCTCCCTCTCTCTAAAAAAAATTACTTAAAAAAAAATCCACATCCAGTCAAATGTTCTAGAAAGTAATCTGATGACATGAATCAAGAATCTACCTTCTACGAATCTATTCTAAATAATCCAAGATTATAGGGAAAACAAAACCCTGTTACTTAAACAATAGTGCATTTCTTTATGAATCTCATGATTCAACATCTTGCCTAACCCAACTCTTTATTTTGTAACTTCCGAAGGCTTAACAACACTAGGTTATCCACTAAGGTTAGGGATGAGAAGGGCTGGGGATATACCTCAGTGGCAGAACACTGGCCTAACATGTGCAAGGTCTTGCCTTCAATTTCTAGCACCATGGTGGTGGTGGGAAAGGTTAAAGAACAGAAACAGAGAAACAGCAAATAAATGATTTGCTTAAAACAGAACTGTTTTCAAATGAACTAGTTTTGGTGGCTTCAGAGGATGAACTTGATTTCCACAATACTAATAAAAAAAATTTAATGTAGAAAATAAAAATAATCATGTAAAACAACCAGAGCAGTTCTTTAAAGAAATATATTTTTTCTTTCTTAAAAGCAATCAATGATTTCAAATAGAAATTCATATCATTGTTCTATGTAACCGCACAATGTGACAGTCTGTTCTTAAGTGGCTCTGGGCAATCCAGCATAGCAGAGTGAGGGAGCACTGGGAAGCCTTGTGAGGCAAGTTCAGTGGTACAGATGACACTACACTAGTATTTTTATAGCTGTTACACAAACTTTTCTGCAAGGGAAAACAGTCTGGCGCCAGGAAAGAACTACCCACACTGGCTTTGGGCTTTACCTTGTTTCCCGTACCAGCACAGCAGATGCCCAGGGCCATTGCAGCTCCGTAGCGCACATGAGGGTTGTAACTCTCCGACAACAAGGAAACAACACTTGGGCACTGTTCAGGGGTCCTGAATAGAAACAGAAAATGAAGCCAGTGTTACAGGTAATATACTATGATGAAAGAATTGTAAACAAGCTTTTTTTTTTAAGTTAGGGAAACAACAGAATACTTAACAAATAAATTGCAGATCTCCCAGAGAATTCTAATTACTAAAGTAAAAATCTATCTTTACATATTCAGAGAACTTGTACAAAGAAAGAGGACCATATCAGGGACTCCTGAACACAGCTCTACATTCCAGTCATTCCCAGGTGCCCTTAATGGAGGGGAACAGTCACAGTCACATGGGGAGTAACACCCTGCTCTACAGCTCCTTTTCTGTTTCCTGATCAGTCCACATTTTGTTCTAGTAGACAAAAGTCATTTGTAGAGACTACTGTACGTTTCCAGAGCTCCATGAAAGATTTAAATACCGCAGTGTTACACTAGTTATAGATCAAAATGGTAAAGAAGCCTTAGTAATGAGGGAATCCTTTTTTTTCTTTAGCAAAATTTTTTTGGTTGTTGTTAAGAAGTAATTCAGTCCTTTTTTTTTAATCCTCTCCATATTTGGGCTAGAGAAGTGGCTCAGTGGTAGAGCGTGTGCCTGGTATGCGCAAGGACCCAGGTTCAAACCCCAACACCACATACACAACTAAGTGTCAGAGAAACAAAGACCTGATGGAAAATAAAGTTGATTCTCTTTCCTCTGTTACTCTCTACTTACTCCCTCAAAAAAACTCCTTATTTGCAGAAAGACAAAACAGGTCAAATCTGAATCATGAAGTATCTGACCTCATCATTCAGAAGACTCTCCTGTGCCAGTGGCTATTCTTTTTCTTTTTTTCTTTTTAAAGAGAGGGAGAGGGAGAGAAAAAGAGAGAGAAAGGGGAGGAGGGGGGAGGGAGGGAAAGAGAATCATTTTTATTTTTTCATTTGGCCTTTGTTTCTCTGACACTTAGTTGGATATGTGGTGGTGAGGTTTGAACCTAGAGTCCTTGCACATGCCAGGCAAGTGCTCCAACCTCTTAGCCACTGCTCCAGCCCCCTAGTGGCTATTCTTGATGAACTTTGAGACTAAAGTCTAAGAGTGACAAGAGAATGGCTGAAAGGTTGATATAACACTTCAACCTAGGAGTATTACACCGAGTGTTCAGTTATGAAAATTCACCAAGCTGTAGGCTAATGATTTTGAACAAATTTCTGGTGGTGTATTAAAATCAATAGTTTTTTTAAAGACTATCCTGTTATGAATAAAAAGTCATTACCAGAAACTAATTCACATGTATAATTCTAAGCTGATACTGTCCCCTAACCTCAATTCCAGTACATGGCAAATTCTAACTTCAAATGGAATAATGCCAGGCTTACTACACTATGCCATAAAAGAAGGCTGAAGTACTTCCACCCACAGTTAAGTCTGTCACTCTTTTGTAAGTGTTCTGTCTGATCCTCCTAGTAATTCCAAAATAACAGCACAATATGGAAAAACAGCATGTGAAAAAAATTGTAATATTCTAGGAAATAGAGGAACTCAGTTCTAGTTTTACTTTGCTAATTATTGGTTATGCTACATTAAGTAAGTCACTTAGATTTTCTGTAAATGGTTTTCTTAACTATTTTTCAGAAATAATACAAAAATGGGTGAGCAAATAATTGAAAAAAACAGTAATAAGCTTTCAAGTTAATGGATCATTAAATAAGAAACAATAAAGTTGTATGTCTATAACCCATTTTCTAGTTCCTGCTTTGTCTCTAAACAGGTGTGCCATGTGCTGTTTTAGTTAATCAACTGAACACTCTGGAGGTCCTTATCCTCATCCAAGAAAAGGAAAGGGACTAGAAGTTCCATAAGGTCTGTTCCAACTTTACAAATATATGACTTTAAAAATAAGCCAATTATCACAAGTTTAAATCAATACCTACTATTACAAGACAACTTTTCTTCAATGAGGAACATTCCTGTGAACCAAAAATGAAATTTAAACTGGTATGATCCTAAAGAGGAGGTTGGAGGGTTATTCTGCAACTTGCAGTTGACACTGCCATCATCTAACCTTTATTTCCATTCCTATTAGCCGAAGAACTTAAACCTCTTCCCAAATTTGGTACTCAGATCCTCTGACAAACTCTCGTCATTTTACTACCCAATTAATTACCACTCAAGACTGCACAGGCCTTAAGGGCCAGGGGCTAAGATTTTGTCTTCTGTATACATATATTTATTTCCTATAAATTATCAACACAGTACTACGTATAATAGATAAAATACTTTTTATTACTTAGTAAGAGGTAAAGACAGTCAAACTAAATTCATAGAGATTTACCCAGCAAGCACTTTCTACTAGTTGAAGGCCTAATAATTAAATCTGGGAAATATATCAAGTCCTCCTCAATTTCTGTTTTCCCTTCAATTTGTAGTTCAGCTAGATAGTACTTAACCTCCTTTTCAACCTTCCCTTCACTTTGTCAAATTCAACCTCCATTACGGGCAGTGCATCATTTATTCTACCCCCAATATTCTCTGCTTCCTATCCCCTGCCTGTGTTCATGCTATAACCTATTTAGTCTTCTTCATTCTAGGCTATTAAAATTTCATGTAGGGGCCTGGGACTGTGGTTCAGTGGTAGAGTGCTTGCCTAGCACTTGTGAGCACTGGGTTCAATTCTCAGCACCTCATAAAAATAAAGGTGGGGCTGGAGTGGTGGCTCAGCAGCTCTGGCACTTGCCTGGCATGTGCAAGGTTGCAGGTTTGAACCCCAGCACAACGTACACAACAAAGTCTTGGAGCAATGAAAGTCACATGAAAAACTAAATAAAATTGATCTTCTCTTTCTCTCTCTTAAAATAAATAAATAAATAAGGGTGGGGCTGAAGCAGTGGCTCAGTGGTTGCGCACTTGCCTGGCATGCACGAGGATGTGCGGGTTCGAACCCCAGCACCACATACACAATGAAGCAACAAAAGTCACATGAGAAACTAAATAAAACTGATTCTCTCTCTCCCTGCCCCTCAAAAAAAAAAAATTAAAAGAGAAATAAAAAATAAAGCTATTGTGTCCACCTACAACCAAAAAATTAAAAAAAAATCTATCTATATAAAAGCTTAATCTAAGTGACAGGTATGCCTTATGGGTGTATTTGCCCTAGCAGGCTTGCTGTTCTTAATACCAAGAGATAACATACAAAAGAGCTTTTAAAACCATAATGTCCTATATAAACATGCTATCTGAAACACCCTCTGTAACTTTAAGACCTCATGGGTGGTCTAGTTGGTTGTATGTAATAGCGCTCATTTTGTATGAGGTAGCGGGTTTGGCTAACAATCAAAATAATCTAAACTGGGTCCTGGTTTAAACTCCTCAGGATTTAAAGTGTGATTACCTGCCAATCATCTGGTATACTGGTTCTAAATCATTTGTTGGATCAGTCATGCCTCCTCCCTGAATTTACAAATAAACATAATTTTGGTAGTCTGATCTTTACATGTAAAATGAGGGAATGTATTCTTTGAGGTTTTAAAATCTAGTTTACATAGTACCATTTAAAGAGGGGCTGGAGTGGTGGCTCAGCGGTTATGGTGCTTGCCTGGCAGGCGCAAGTACACAAGTTTGAACCCCAGCACCACATACACAACGAAGTGTCTGAGGAATGAAAGTCACATGAAAAACTAAATAAAAAGTTGCTTCTCTCTTTTTCTCTCTCTCTGTCCCTTTAAAAAAAAAATGCAGAGAATGGAAAAACAGCCAATCTTATTACGCTTAAGCATTGTTATGCTGTAGTTCATGATGAAGCACAAAATTACAAGTAAAATGTTACTTTAATCCCAAGTATATAATTCAGGGTGTGTGGGTGTGTGGTTGTTTTCTGGTGCTGGGGATCATACCCAGTGCCTCACTAATACTAGGCAAGTGCTCTACTACTGAGCTATACCCTCAGCCTTATAATTAAGCTTTTTAAAAAAGAGACTGAGAGAGGGAGAGGAAGGGAGAAAGAGAGTATCAATTTTATTTATTTTTTCATCTGCTTTTTGTTTCTCAAACACTTAGTTGTGTATGTTGTGCTGGGGTTTGAACCCAGGTCCTTGTGCTTGCCAGGCAAATGTTCCAATGGCTGAGCCACCATTCCAGCCCAATAGTTAAGCTTTTAACAAAAAAAAGTTGTAGAAATGAAACACACACAGAAATAAGTAACTAAATTCTGATTTGTTATTTTAATAAAATTCCTTGGCTTGTAGTTAACAGCCACCTTTCCAATGTTACCATTTGTTCAAACCTTCCAGAGCAGGGACTGTGCAAGACCATATGCACAAATCACTGACATACCATTTTGCACATATGAATTCCTTTCTTTCAACACACTAGCTTTTAACTGGTTTTCTTTATTGAATATTTTTGTGCAACTTCTATGTTAAATCACACTAGTAAATCAAAAGGCTTTAAGAATCCCTCCACCCCCCAATCCATCTTCACTAATGGAGGAAAAGCAGCACAAACACTGCTCATAGCAGGGACATCACAATGGGAACTTTTGAGGCGTAAATCTCAGGATAGTCCTCTGGCAGAATTAGGAATTTATAATTCTCATTACGTAAATGCCACAGTGTCAGAGGATTAACACAATACACTACCCTTGTTTAAATCCCTTGTATTCCTTTGTATGACAGAGTCCAAATATTCTCAGCAGAATCCTGAATTTCTAAGTGCCTGTTGGATATTTTTAAACAAATATGCTAGACACCTCAGTTAACATACAGAGAATCCCATAAAAAGGAATAAAGAAGGGCACCCCTCCCCTGAGCCGTTTTTCCTCACACCTTGTCCATTCATCCACATCATCACTAATCAGCCAGCCAGTCAAGTGAAACCTTAAATCTTAGTTCTGTTTCCACTGTCATGTTTCAGGCCCTGATTATCTCTCATTGGATATAAAAATAATGATTCCTTAAATAATCTGTCTCCTTTCACTCTTTTCTTCAGTTTGTTGTGATAGATCTAGATTCCAATCCATGCAGTACCATCATTTATTACCAGGGTGACAAGTACTGTTGATAAGCTGACCTATCAACAAAACAATACCTGCTCTGCAAGCAAGCTGAGGCGAGCTGGTGGCGTTACAGAACAGAGCACTATGCTATAAGCACTGAAATCTAGATGTATAGCCAGAAATGGGCTTTGCATCAGACCCAGGAATCTGCCTGTTAATATACTATGTGGTTTGTTTTGGGTCCTCATTTTTTTTTTTAAAGAGTAAGATAACTCATACCCAAAGGTTCTTTTATTCTTTCTTTCTTTCTTCTTTTTTTTTTTTTTTAAAGAGACAGGGACAGTGAGAGAGAGAGAATCAATCAATTTTACTTAGTTTTTCACATGGCTTTTGTTGTTCTGAGACTTCATTGTATACATGGTGCTGGAGTTTGAACTCATGTACTCTCGCATGCCGGGGAAACACCGTAACCGCTGAGCCACTGCTCCAGCCCCCCAAAGATTCTTTCAAAACGATATAAAATAGGGGGCTGGAATGGTGGTTCTAAGGTTGGAACACTTGCCTGGCATGCGTAACAACCCAGTTCAAATCCCAGCACCACATAAACAGGTGCTGGAGAAACAAAAACCAGATGAATAAATAAAATTGATTCTCTTTCTCTCTCTCTTTCCTTCTGTCTATTAAAAAAAAGATATATATATGTATGCATATATATGCATACATATATATGTGTGTATGTATGTATGTGTATATATATATATATATATAAATATAAACATAGGCTGGATATTAAACCTAGAAAGCTGGTTATATTTAGGAATTCGACCTCCACATCACATTTCAACTTTTTAGGGAGCTAACAGCACACAAAACGCTTGGCAACTTGCCCCCTGACCGCAGCACAGGCAGGATATTCCAGGGAAAATTAACTCACAGGAATGAGCTTATCCTAAAAGCTATCTCAGAATTTCATTTACTTTATAATTGTCACTTGTTAAGAAAGTATTACATTGAAGCCAGACATGGTGGCACATGACTGTAATCCCCTAACTCGGGAAGCTGAGGCAGGAGGATCACAAGTTTGAGGCCAACTTTGGCTACTTAGCCAAATCCTGTCTCAATATAAAAATAAAAAAGGGCTGGGAATAACATACACACATGAAGACTTATACTGAGAATATGTAAGATATCCTAATTCTATTCTTTGTAAATTTTTTTGGTACAGGGATTGAACCCAGGGGTGCTTAACCACTGAGTTGTGCCCCCTGCTCCCCCTTTTTTTTAATATATATTATTTTGAGACAGGGTCTCATTAAGTTGATGAGGCTGCCTCTGAACTTGGAATCCTCCTGCCTCAGCCTCCTCAGCTGCTGGGATTACAGATGTGTGTCACCGCACCCTGCTTCCTAATTCTATTCTTAAACCAACAAAAAAATTAAAGTTCTTCTCTTTAGAATAAAAGTTACCTAAAAGACAATAGAACCTAGACTTAGATTTTGTTTTCTAAAGGATATCAACAATTTCATGAAATTTATAAGAGCTTTACCTGGAAACATAAATATTGACACTTAATGTAAAGCTTTATCTAGCAGACTGCAGTAAAGACTAAAATGGAGCAGTGGCTCAGTGGTTACGGCACTTGCCCAGCACGCACAAGTACATGGGTTCAAACCCCAGCACCCACATACCACAACTTAGTGTTAGAGCAACGAAAGCCATGTGAAAAACTCAATAAAAATTGATTCTCTCTCTCTCACTGTCCTTCTCTCTTAAAAAAAAAAAAAAAAGACTAAAATGGGTTGTGAGGGCAATAAACTCAAAAGCATATTTTAGATAACCTGTCAGTTTCTCAGTCTGATTAATAGTTCCAGCTCTAGTCATATTATTTAGAAAAAACAAGTGTTAAGACATGAAATGACAAATTATTTAATAAATCAGCTTAGACAGTCATTCCTTTCAAGAATACAATAAAACCATAATATTCTTATGTGTTTATTTCAGTGCTTCATCAGGCAGCTGTAAAAGGACAAAGAAATCTTTCTAAGCAATGAGTGGAATGCAAACATCCACTGAAAGCAAAACCTGTGCACATTAATCTTTATGCTTACACACACACACACACACACACACACACACACAAGATGTATGTATGAAGTTTTAAATTAACAGCTAGTAAAAATAATCAGACCTATGTGTACTGCCAGTCTTGCTCCTTAATACATAAACAAACACAAATGGTGGGAGAAAAATGAAACTGAATACGATCAAGCTTCCTGATTCAATTATTAGGAAACACAGAAGACCAAACAATACATTAAACTACACATAGAAATGCAATCATTGAAATCTATTTTGTGAGAACAAAGCAGTAATAACAAGCCTGATTTCTTCAACAAATAATATGCAAGGAGGAAAAACAGAAAAAATAAATAAATAAAAAGAGAGGGAAAGGAAAGGAAAAGTGGGCAAAGCAAGAGAATCTACAGATTAAAAGAAAATACACTAAATCTTTAAGAACAGCCCGCTAGCCATTCTGTCAGTTATTTCAGATAATTTGATACTCCCTAAATCTCAGCTTTTCTACATAAACATTGGAGTCTTAGATAACGTCACAAAATATTCCTCTGGTTTGTTATAATATCCTTGGATAAGCATTTATTAACAAAGTATTTAAATGACTAATCCCTGACCAGCAATAGGAGCTCATTTCTATGTTTTCATGAACACAGTTAGAGAAATAAACATCCAGGGCTGGGGATGCAGCCTAGTGGAGAGTGCTTGCTTAGCCAGTATTCACGAGGCCCTCGGTGCAATTCCTAACGCTAAAAATAAAATAAAACAAAATAAATGTCTAGAAGTGGTCAATACACTGAAAAAAAAAACCAGTGAATTTTATTTTAAGGAGGGGAGGTGGAAAAGAAGGAAACCAGTACTTAAGAAATCATTTCATATATGTTTGATACACTGAATGTAAAAGTATATTTACTCAATTATAAATTTGCTGGGCTGCATATGTTTTCAACAATGGAGAAAATTTCAGGAACTTTTTGGGATCTAGTTTATTCTTTGACTAGTTTATAAAGTTTAATGAATAATGTGATTAGAAGTAAAAAGGTGGTCAGTTGCTATTTTTAAATTTTGTGTTCATCAGAACAAAACAGATACATAAAATTATTTTCAAAAGAATAACTGAAAAAGATAACATTTTCTTTACCACACATATTTTGTCCCATATGACTTAATATCCTAGGCTACCATTATTTATCTGTTTTGACTTATCAGTATATTTTTTGAATGCGTATCACATATAATATGCCATAAAGAGAGGAAAAAAAAAACCCACACAAACCACATTGTGCCATAAACTTTACAAATTTAGTGCTATCTTTTAGAATTTCTTTTTTAGCAACTTCCTGGACTACTAACAATTAGTATAGTTTTAGGTGAGCTTGTGGTATCTTTCCCAAAACATTAATTCCTTTCAGGTACTACAAAGATGGGGCTGGTGAGTTTTAAAGTAAAAAGTAGATTCATAAGCTTTACACAACAAAGAAATTGTTACTTCACCATAATAAAAAATACAGTTCTTAAAAACCTTAGAATTCATACCTACCTAGATGTAAAGGAATCTAAAATATTAAAAAAAAAAAATCACACCATTAATACATCCCCCCCTCCATTTCTACTCAGGAAACCAAGAAGTCTCACAGGATACCGTCCATGTACTGTAGAGTTTGTTATAAAGATTTTGTTGCTATTTCTATGACTTAACAATAATGGTCCCAAATACATTATGCTACTCAGAAAAGTTCAATTCATTTGTAATATGTATTTATTTTGAGAGAGAGCAAGCATGAGCAAGCAAGTCAATTTTATTGCTTTTCTGATACTTATGTGGTGCTGGGGTTCAAACCCAGGTCCTCACACATGCCAGGCAAGTGCTCTACCACTGAGCTACCTTTCCAGCCTCATTCCTAATATTTAAATAAGTGTTCTGATGATAATAGTCCATTTCTAACAGCTGACTCCTGAAGATGTGGAGAATTTTGAGCGGACATTTGGATACTTTATGATCATTAGCTATAATTCCGGGTATAGGAATTCTTTTGATGAAAGGGCATCATAATTATACAACATCAGAATGGCAGTATCGGTGAAGACAGCAGCTCGCACATTAGGATAGGTTGCTGATGCCAGAGAGCAGCACAGATGGTAGTCTCTGCAACTGTGGCTGGTCTGACCTCCTTCCAGCACAGTGGTTTGGCTTTATTTCACCTCACTGAGTTCCCAGGGCGCCAGCAGCCTCAGGTTGCATTTGCCATGAACATCTGAAGACAATGGTGCTGGCTACAGCAGTCAGGGAAAGAAGAGATTAAGAAGGCAAAGCAAACCAGCAGAACTGAGAATTCTTGGTCAGAGTTGCACATGTGCTCAGGAAAGACTTAGGAAATCGTCAATTTTCACCCTAGGCTTAGGGTGAAAACCTAAGCCTGTACAAACAGCAGGTGAAGGCTAAGATAGTGCTGAATGACTCGCCTCATCCCAAAGGATGACTGGGGAAGTGTTTTTTTTTCCCTTTTCTTACACTTTTTTTTTTTTTGTTATCAAGATGTTTAAGAAATCTACCAAAACACCAGCTGACCACTAAGCTAACAACACAGATTACACTGGCCACACATGACAAATAATACAGATTTTATAAAAATACTTTAGAAAAGTCACTAAACCAATAGTAAGGCACAAGTAGCAATAATAAAAGGGATAATCTGACTTCCTGAGTTGTCACATTATAACACAAAATTCTGAGGCATGTGAAGAAATAAGAAAACATGGTTCATTCACAGGAGAAAAAGAAATTAACAGAAATTGTTCCCAAAGAACAGGCATTGGACTTCACTCACTTATGTTAAATATACTCAAAGAACTGAAGGAAAACATGGGCAAATAACTAAATAGCAGAACAATGTAACACCAAATTAAAAATTACCAATGAAGAAGTAGAAATTTTATAAAGAGACCAAATTCTGAAACATAAAACTATAATAACTGATGTGAAAAATTCACTAGAGGGGATTCAACAGCAAAACTAACAGAAGAAAGAGGCACTGAATTTGAAGACAGGTCAACTCAAAGTATTCAGTCTGAGAAGCAAAAAGAAAAAAGAACAAAGAAAAAGGAATAGAGCCTTAAAGTCTCCTGGGTTACCACCAAGCATAATTAGAGTCTTGGAGAGAAAATGGTTGGAGTATAGGAAGAAATAATGGCCCCAAATTCCCTGAATTTTGGTGAAAGACAAGAAGTTCAACAAATCCCAGCAGGCTAATCTCAAGAGATCCAGAGAATAGAAAAGACAAAGGTTACATTCTAACAGGAAACACGATCAATACTGAATATAAAAACCTATCAATCACCAAGTGGTGGAGTTCTAAGGAGAAAGCAAAGCAAAGCAAAACAGTAGATCAGGGTAAGGGCAGAAGAGCCAGGTGAGAAAGTCTTTGCACAGCTTAATTAGAGGAATTAGAGTAGGCATCAAAGAGATGCCTACTCTTTGATATTTAAGCAAAGAAAAGGCAGTGAGGAGGAAGTGAGTCAAATGGTTATCTGGAGAAGTCTGCTAGGTAAACAACATAGCTCATGAAAGGGCCTCTAGCGGATGCCTGACATGTTTGGGGAGCAGCAAGGAGGCCAAAGGATTGAAGAACAGGAAGAGCTGTTAGTTAGGGGGGTTATGTCATGTAGGGTTTTATAGGCCAGTACAGGAACTTCGGCTTTTACCATGAGTAAAAAGAGCCATTAGAGAATTCTGAGAAAGAGAGTGTTATGATCTGACTTGTTTAACAGGGGCTTTTTGGCATCCATACTGAAAACAGAGGGTAAAGGGCAAGGGAGGTCAGTTCAGAGTATACTTCAGAAACTCAGTCATAAGAATAAGGTGGCAGTAGGGGAGGTAAGGAAGAGATTGAATTTGGTATACATTTTGAAGGAAAAATCAACAGAATTTCCTGATGGATAAAACATAGGATATGAGAAAAAGAGACTCAAAGGATGCAACTGCCATTAAATTATGAGCAGACCTGGGCAGTTTAGTTTGGGACATTTTGAGTTGGAGATGTTTTTTAGACATCTAGGGAATACTGAGGATTCCATTAAGTCCCAGATTTTCAATTCTGCAAATATTTTAACAAAATTGACAGAGGTGCATTAAAACTGATCGAAAATCATAACCTAGGGTTTATATTATATTAAATGACATTCTAGTTATTAAACTATTATATAATTACATTATATATTATATATACTGCATTTAAATTTTTATAGGTGTTCCTCATCTGGGAAGATGGGACAAAATGTGTTCAACATTATGGTCTGAAGTGTGAAGGAAAGGACTGGGCTTTCAGGAAAAAAACTCTGAGATTTTCAGTAGGTGGTACTTGAAGCTGTAAAACATACATCACCAAGTACAGACAGAAAGGAAAAAAAACTCCAACACTATGAGGCTGGCGAGATAGAACAACAAGCAAAGATGATCAAGAACACCATGTGAGGGAAGAGAAAAGAGGAAATGCCCAACTGGGTCAAACACTGATGTGTCACAGGCAGAGCAGGTCATGCATGCAGAAATTAAAGCGCAGAGAATTTAAGACAGTTTGTCCACAATCTCCTAACCCTTAGGTCTACTTCTTGCTTTACTTCATGACCAGAGACACAGTCACTGGGCTGGAAACAGCTCTAAGTTTTCTTCATAAGTGGATGGAAATTATAACAGTGAATGGAAATAAAGAAGATGATGAAACCAACTGAGGACAAGAATCTGGGGGCGGGAATCTGCAAATTAAGGGAATGTAATAAAAGTCAGAAAAAAATTCTGAAAGAGAGACAAAGAATCAGGATGGGGTAGCTTTGAAGCCAAAAGATGATAAAGTTTTAAGAACACCTGAGTCAGCAAATACTGAACACTGACTATCATCAACTGGTGTTAGTGATTTTCCAAGAGTTGTTTCAGTAGAATGCTGGTGACAAAATTCTATTTTAAGAGTTACAGACTGTGTGTGTGGTGAAGAGAAGAAGACAGACAATTCTTTAAAGATGTTTGGTGAATGAGGGAAGAGACTTAAGGTATCAGGAAATGCCTTTTCTTTTGTAACTGGAAACCTGAGCACCTGCCAAAGAGAAGTTAGAGCTGAGGGACGAAATTTTCAAGGTACGGATTGGGATCAAGAACCTAAGTGGAGGTCAGCTCTTGCAATAAAGAATGACAACGTGGGGCTGGAGTGGTGGCTCAGCAGCTGCAGTGCTTGCCTGGCATGCCCAAGAACCTGAGTTCAAACCCCAGCACCACATACACAACTAAATGTTGGAGCAACGAAAACCAGATGAAAAACTAAATAAAGTTATTTCTTTCTCTCTCTCTCCCTCTCTCTTAAAAAAAAAATCATTAAAAAAAAAAAAAGAATGACAATGTGACCTCAAAGCACACAAAGAATAAACAGCTACAAAACCACAAACAACAACTGAAGAGAAGTAAAAGATGATGGAGCCTGTTTCAGATTTGTCTGTGTTTCACTAAAATAAAAGGTAAAGTCAGCTATGGTGGGGGGAGTGAACAAAGGAGCTTTGGGAGAACAGATTAGGATTAGAACTGCTATTACCATTTTAGCTCTTTCACTGATCCGGTCAGAGAGTGCAGAAAGAGCGAATAAAAAGGAAGTTGAGAAATTTGAGATGCGCTCTGGATCCGATTGAAAACAGCTACCTTTTTTGCACCCCACCCAGAAATTATAAATTACATGAGGGCAGAAAATATTTATTTTGTTTACCACTGTATCTTCATGAGCTTGTGACACTCAATACTTCACAAATGAATAAATCTGCAATTGACACAACCCTATGCTGTTAAAAATTCCTTAATGCTTAGTGTTTGAGAGACATTAGTAGTTGTAGTAGCAGCAGCACTGGAGATTTAACACATGGTCTTGTACATACCAGGCAAGCTACATACTTCCCCAGCCCTTTTCACCTTCATTTTATTTTATAGAGAGAATATCAATTTTATTTATTTAATCATCTGGTCTCTGTTTCTCTGACACGTAGTTGTGTATGTGGTGCTGGGGTCTGAAACCCGGTCCTTGTGTAAGCCAGGCAAGCACCCAACCACTAAGCCAACCCCAGCCCCTCCCCCTCCCTTTCACTCTAGATAAATGAAGGCTGGCCTTAAACTTTGGATCCTCCTGCCTCTATATCTTGAGTAGCTGGGATTATAGGAAGGTGCCACTATACCCAATTTATGTCTTTATTCTGAATAGACTTATAGGTCTATATTTTTTTTTAAAAATTTTTTAAAGAGATAAGGACAGTGAGACAGAGAATCAATTTTTGTTTTTTTTTTTTTTTTTTTTTTAAAGAGAGAAGGACAGAGAGAGAAGAAGAGAGAGGGAGAGAGATAGATTCAATTTTTATTGAGTTTTTCACACGGCTTTCGTTGCTCTGACATTTAGTTGTGTATGTGGTGCTGGGGTTTGAATCTGTGTACTTGCGCATGCCAGGCAAGCGCTGTAACTGCCCCTAGGTCTATACTTTTTAATTCTTGCTTTTTTTCTTCAACTGCTCCTGTGTGTTATTATAGAAGTACTTGTCCACCTTTAAATTTGTTACACTAATATGGAGTAGGCAGAACAACATACTTGTTAAAATTGACTCAAGTGAATTATCACTGAACATTCTTTGGTACTATTTAGATTTACTGCCGTGTGTAAATGTTATAGTCCCTAAAGGGAAAGGGAGAAGCGTGTGTAGCACATAAAAATACTTAAAAGAGAGGACTTACAGGTTATCTTTACTTAAAGTGCATGGAGTTTTACAGCACAGGTTTAGTTGCTTTTTTATAGAATTATATCTACCTTTCTAAACAACTACTTAATTATCATTATTTTGCATTAAAATTTTCTGATTCTTAGCTGTTTTTGATAAACTTGAGACTGCCAAAGAAGAGGTTGTTCTAACTAGTTATGTTCTGTAGACATTAAACCAATTTAAAAATGCAAAACTAAAAAATATAGTAATCCAAGTGCCAAGTTTGATCACTTTTAACTGAGTGAATATAAATGAAATGGTTAATATGCCAGCATAAATAATGATAATGATTGGCATTTTTTTTTTAAAAGGGAGTGAAAAACGGACCAGAGACTACTTTTAATTTTTTTTTTTTTTAAGAGAGAGGGGCAGTGAGAGAGATAGAGAAAGAGAGAAACAACTTTACTTAGTTTTTCACATGCCCTTAGCTGTTCCAACATTTAGTTGTGTATGTGGTGCTGGGGTTTGAACCAGGGTCCTCGTGCTTGCCAGGCAAGCGCCGAAACCACTGAGCCACCGCTCCAGCCCTGATGATTGGCATTTTTAATATACTCAGTGAATATTTTTAAAAGATTTTATCTATAATACAAAGCAATGAAGGCTTATTCCTCACAAGTTTTTTTACTGTACATAACTGCTGCTATTTTCAGTTTGACATTATATTCTTTTGCAGACCACTACCTGGCTGTATAAGCAGATATCAAATTGTGATTCAGTGTAAAGAAGTATTTAAAAATATTTTCATGTTCCTGAATAGAAATTAGGGCACAAATTAAAATCCATCTGATTGCTCTTGAGCAATTCTGAACAAGCATTTTTTCCTAAAAATACTGAATTTTTACCTTTTAATTTTTTATCTGGTTTTTGTTTTTCCTCCATTTATTTGTGTATGTGGTGCTGGGGATTGAACCTGGGTCTTGCTTGGCACATGCCAGGCAAGTGCTCTACTGCTGAGCCACCTCACCAGCCCTAAAATACTGAAATTTTAAAAAGCAGCAAATAGGGGCTGGAGTGGTGGCTCAGCAGTTTCGGCGCTTGCCTGGCAAGCACGAGGACCTGGGTTCAAAACCCAGCACCACGTACACAATGAGTGTTGGAGCAACTAAGGCCATGTGAAAAACTAAATAAAGTTGTTTCTCTCTTTCTCTGTCTCTCTCACTGTCCCTCTCTCTTAAAAAAAAAAAAAGAAAAAAGAAAAAACTAAATAAAATTGATTCTCTCTCTCTCACACACACACTATCCTGCTCTTAAAAAAAAAGCAGCAAATACTGAATAAAATATGATTGAAATGAACTAAATATCTTCCATGACTTACTTCTTTTTTTAAAAATGACTTTCAATTCAAGCTATGGAGTATAAATTTCAAACTACAAAAGAGCACAAATGCCTTCAGTGATCTAGAGGTAATTAAAAAAATATATCAATGATCAGGCTGGAGCAGTGGCTCAGTGGTTATAGCACTAGCCTGGCTGCTCAGGGACCTGGGTTTGAACTCCAGCACCACATACACAACTGTTAGTGAAGCAAAGGCCAGATGAAAACAAGTAATAAAAAAATTTATTCTCTCTTTCTCTTTCTTAAAAAAAAAAAAGTGATCTACGATAATCTTTTAAAAAGGGAACACTGAGAATGTTAAAGAGTTCTTATACTAAGCTTGTCTCACAGTGTGGGGAAAAATAACATACTGTTAAGATTCATAAACCAGTTCTCTGAAATAAAACAGAAATATATTTTCATCATTTATTATACTTTCCCCAGTGTAAAATCTGTTACAAAAAAGCTATCAATGAACCAACTCTCAAACCCAGAGCCTATTTAAAAAACAGCAGTGGCAAAGTTTCTGCTAAAACCTATGTATACATGTAGAATTCAGATCTTTTTGCCCTCTTCTATATAAGGCTGCAACAAGAGCTAATTAATTATGTTCCACAGCAAAGGCATATGAGCTGGATAAGAATTTTATTTCATTGCTAGAAATGAGAATTGTGGAAATTGCTATAAGACTAATAAGATGAAATCTTCATAGAACAAAAGTCCTAGAATCTCTAGATTATATCTTACTTTTTCTCCAATGGGAAAAACAGCTCAGGTTTAATACTAAACAAAACTATCTTAAGCTTAAATAACAGAGCTTATTACTGTCCGCCAAATATCAAAGAGAGCTCTTAAGAATATAGCTTGAGTAAGGGTTATGAACTGGCTTGACACACTGAACTGGCGCTTTTATGAATTACGATGCATGCTGCCACGCTGCAAAAATGAATGTATCAAAGAGGAAATAACCTCCCTGGCATGCTTACAGCTATACAACACGCTTGGTTCGCTGCCTGCAAGCTCCAGCGCTGCAGGCTCAAAGTAAGTCAATGGGAGGAGGATTTCGTTCACAGCAGCAAGTGGCTCACTGAACAGATGCAACGACAACACACTTGGGGAAAGTCACAAGCAAAGGAGAGGTAAGTATTTACAGATAAATATGGAGTTGTTCGAGGGGTTTTGTGGTTTTTTGCTTAATCTTCAAGAATTCTGTTTCCATAATCTTTTATTTCTATTCAGGAGTTTAAAAATCAATATTAAAGGGGAGATCTTTAATATGGGATTTGTAACTTTAATGAACAAGTAGCTTAATCTTCCCCTTGTCTCCTTCTCAAGGAACTAAGAATTTTAGGAAAAAACAAAAACAACAAACTAGTATTTAAAACAATAACAAAAAGAATGGGTCCAAATTTGGCAAATTTAGTGATGAAAGTAAAAAATACATGCTTGCCAAGACATGTTACAACAAATAAAACTATTAAAAGCAATTATTTGGATCCTATGTTTATTTTTCCCCTTCTCTCTAATAAAAAGAATTCCAAAGTGCGTTATAAAAATGGAATTTAAATCAGCATTAAGGGAAACCTAATAAGACAACTTAACTGCATATAAGGATTTCTAGATGATAAATCATTTATTTTGACCTTAAGGTGTAAGGTCGTCCTAGGTGGGTGGCCAGTGTGTAGTCAAAGCTCTATTCAGAATTATTTAGTACTTTGAATTTTTTGTTTTGTACATTTTCTAAAGTAAAGGTAAAAAGACATTCAAGGGTCAGGAAACATCTAACTTTTTATCAAAACCACTGAAAAATTAATGTATCTCGTCTATTATTAACTTTGGGGCAAATTGGGAATGTAATACTTTTATGAGAACTAGCTGCACTGTCACAAAAGTACAACGGGCCTATTGAGAAGGGAGGGGCTGGTTACTGAGTTTGAGTGTTTCCACTGCTCTTTGGAAATAACTAATGTAATCTATTTATCTGTATTAGGAGATATCTCTGGCAATCAAGCTCAAATGCAGCTCTACAACTACAGCAAAATATAAAAATAAAAAATAAAAGAGAAACCGATAGTGTATTTTTTCCCAGCTACTGGTATCTTCCACCAAGCCTTCTGAAATCTAAGCTCTAGAAAATAAAAATTGGAGGTCTTACCTACAAACATGGACAGATGATTGTACACTCTCATTTTAAGAGAACTGAAATTTGTTTTTAAAGGAAGGAGTCAACTCTGGCTCTGAGTGTTTGACATGGGTACAACGTCTTAAAAAAGTAGATGACCAACTTAACTACTGACCATGCTCACCAATGTCCAGAATTGGATTGAATCACAGAAAAACGGTGAATGGCTTTCTCTTACAGAATGTCTGAACAAAGCAGAATTCCTGAGCATTTCCTGCAGAGTATATTTAATCGCTTAATCTCTTCTAACCAGTCTGGATTACAAATAGAAGCAATACCAGAGGAAATGAAACAGATTGTTGAAGAACAGGGAAATAAACTGCACTGGGCAGCACTTCTGATACTCATGGTGATAATCCCCACAATCGGGGGAAACATCCTTGTTATCCTGGCTGTTTCACTGGAGAAAAAGTTGCAGTATGCCACCAATTACTTTCTAATGTCCTTGGCGGTGGCTGATTTGCTGGTTGGATTATTTGTGATGCCGATTGCCCTCTTGAAAATAATGTTTGGTAAGTATTTCACTTTGTTCCTGCCATCAAACCACAGAACTATGACATACTATAAGAGAACTTTTATCCTTATGAAACATTTTATCCTTATTTTCCTTGAAATAAAAGATAAATTTGACTATTTAAGGAAATGTTCAGTGTCCCAAGAGATTATCCATCTGTTTAACTTTTTATGATATCTAACCATTTGTGTTCTTGACAGATTTCTAAGTTAATAAAATAAGTGGACCAAAACCTGAGTTACTGCGAGAATAAAATTTATAGTTTGATACTAAAATCTTGATTATAATAAAAAAGATAGTTATATTAAAATAGACATAACAGCTTTTAATTTATGCTTATCATCTCTAGTTATAAAATTTGGGTGAGCACAAATAATTCTATTGATGAATTATGAGGGCTCCTACCTTAGAGTCAGCATTAAAAGGATCTGTCAAAAACTGATATTCCATTCACAAATTGCTTAAGAAAACTGATTATTTGTAGCTATTTTTAGATATGGATTCTGAGAATTATATTTATTTACACAGTGAGGATAAACACTTCAAGTTATAAAAGGAAATTTTATTAAGCTAGATGTATTTATTTATTAAATTAGACAGTAAAGAAAAACTTCTATTTAAACAATATAGGTAATAATAGATATCTAAGAATGAGTACTTGATCCTCCAAATATTATAGGATAGTGGTGGGTTTAAACTTTCTGTTGTAAATCAATAACCAGCCTTTAAAGTAAATGTCCTTGCATGACAAGCAACAATGAATAAAGTTCTATTGCTTTAATCAGATTCTCAAATTATTAATATTTTCTATCTCCTCTCTTTTATAAATTTGCAATCTTTTGAATAATCTGGTACTATTTGTAACCATGAAAACTAGTTAAGAAATAGTTAAGAAACCTAACAGAGAAACTAAGCAATCTTAATTCTGCAAAATTTAAAGGAAATAAAGTCAAAAGGATTATATAAAAATATGTGTATATTTGGTAAAGATTGCACAGGCATAGGATTCAAGCTCTCATCTCCATACTCACAATAGGACCTTCAAGTATAAAATCATATGCTGTATGCTTTGACAGAAAAATGTCAAAATGCTTATTTCAGGATTCCATAAAATTTAATTGCTTGAGTCCATAAATATCAAACACCCACTATATACAAAGTACTATGGTATATACTTAATTAGTTGAATAGTTAAGGATTTTTTCTTTTTTAAGGCAAAGAGGAAGAGAGTGAGAGAAAGAAAATCAATTTTATTTATTTTTTCATTTGGCTTTTGTTACTCTCTGACACTTAATTGCGTATGTGGTGCTAGGGTTTGAACCTGGGTCCTCACGTATGCCAGGCAAGTGCTCCAACTGCTGAGCGGCCACTCCAGCCCCAAAGAATCTTAATAAAGTTCCATAGCATGAAAGTAAGCTAACAAATGGGGGAGGGAAACAAAACAAAACAAAACAAAGCTAACCAAGATAATCCACACCCTCTATAACAGTAACCAAGAATTTCAGTTTTTATCTAAAATTTTGGTTTCCATGATAGTCTTAGGAATAAGTTACCAGAAAACCAAACATGCTTTAATATATTTCAAATATATTTTTAAAAAATTATTTTTACAAGAGAGAGGAACAGCGAGCAAGAGAGAGAATCAACTTTAGTCAGTTTTTCATCTGATTTTTGTTGCTCTGACACTTAGTTGTGTGTGTGGTGCTGAGGTTCGAACCCGGGTCCTCGCACATGCAAGGCAAAGCACTCCAACCGTTAAGCCACCGCTCCAACCCATATTTTAAAGTATCTTCAATATCTTTGTATTTGTCTCAAATAATCATGATATATTTTAACAATATTTCATTCTTTCAAATGTTTGCCAATTTTTAATTACAAAACAAAAGTTCCAAACACTTTTACTATTAGTAATTGTACTGTACAGCAAGTGGGGTTAGTAGATATTTTAAAAAATGAACTGGGGAACTTAACCACTATTTCAAAATTATCGTATTAATTCATTATTTAAAACATGACTCTTATTACCATGAGAAAGTGTATGAAGAGGACTGGGGATGAAGCTCAGATGTAGAGTGCTGGCTTAGCATGTGTGAGGACCCAGGTTCAATTCTCAGCACCACCTCCAAAAAAACAAAAAGCAAAACAAAGCAAACTATGAGGGAATGCACACAATCCTCTCAAAGCTTCTAAGGATGCATAGGTAAATTGAGAACCATGCATACTACAAATGCGGACCTGATTTCAAATAACAGCACTTTAAAAAAAAATCCTCCCATCAAAATAATAGGATCTTAGGGGCCGAAGTGGTGGCTCAGCAGTACAGCGCTTGTCTGGCATGTGCAAGGACCTAGATTTGAATCCAAGCACCACATACACAACTAAGTGTTACAAAAACTAAAAAGCAGATGAAAAAATAAAAATTCTCTCTTAAAAAAAAATAAACAACAGGATTTTAGTACAGCCTTTTACACATCGAGATACTAAAACTTTTTAACTAATTTATTTACAAGAATTTGTGAAAACTTTAAAGGCATAAGTAGACCTTGTATAGTTTTCTCATCAGAACTCCAAGTCTACCAACAAATGTCCCTATTATAAGCATAAAAGATTGACTGTCACTCTGAGCAATTTTAGCTCTCTCAGAGAAATTTAACAAAAGTAATGCAGAAACTTTACGCCAAATGGTACTCTAAAATTATGCTTAAAAAAAGAGTGGTAAAGGCTGGAGTGGTGGCTCAGCAATTATGGTGCTTTCCTGAGAAGCACGAATATGGGGGTTTGAACCTCAGCATCATGTACACAATGAAGTGTTGGAGCAATGAAAGCCACATGAGAAACTAAATAAAATTTATTCTCTTTCTCCCTCTTTCACTGTCCCTCTCTCTCTCTCTCTCTCTCTTTTTTTTTTTGATGGAGACAGAATCAATTTTTATTGAGTTTTTCACATGGCTTTCATTGCTCTGACACTTCATTGTGTACATGGTGCTGGGTGTCCCTCTCTTAAAAAAAAAGTGGTTTTTAAAAAAAAGATAAAACACTAGCTCTTGAGCCCTTATATTGAAGGATATTTTACTCAACCACTGATCTGCATCTGCATAATATTTAATTACATACTTTGAGCTTCTATTTTACCAAGATTATGACAACTGGAGCACAATACTGTCTTTCAAACAGGATGTGTATGCTAGGTTAACTTTTCTTCCACTTCTTCCTAAGAACAGCAGATTCTACCTTTACAACTCTAGTTTTTAACTGTCATGTTCATAATTCCTAAAAACTGTGGTCGCAACTCAATAGTTGATAACCTAAAGCCTAAAAATATCTATGTTAGAAATACTTGATGAGGAAGAAAACAGAATACCTTGTGCAGACATAAAGACAGGATTTTGAGGCTGAAGTGGTGGCTCAGCAGTTACGGAGCTTGCCAGGTACGCGCAAGTACCCAAGTTCAAACCCCAGCACCATGTACACGACAAAGTCTTGGAGCAATGAAAGCCACATGAAAAACTAAATAAAACTGATGCTCTCTCTCTCTCACTGTCCCTCTTTTTTTTTTTTTTTTTTTTTTATAAAAGAGGAATAGATTAAAAAAAAAAAAGACAGGATTTCACATTTAAGAACTTCTCAAAACTTTTTCTTTTCTTGTCAAGTAAATGATTTAAAATATGAGGGGGAAAGTATGGCATTTATTCACTTGTTACTTAATAAAACTTACATTTTAAACCATGCCTCATAGTCTCTAAGTTGCCAACAGTATCTATGGAAGAGCTGAAAGGCTGTGTGTAAAATGACTGAAGAAGGGCTTCTGAAAAACACCCTTGGGTTTGAATTCCAGTTCTCCTGTTCTGGCTGAGGCAAACCATTCAAACTTTGAGCTCTATCAACTTGTCTGTAAAATGGGTGTGCAGAATCTTATACTGCAGATGTGGCTGTAAAGTAGCCTAGTAGCCTACTACACCCACTCACTAGTAATTGGTGGGTATTAGTAGAGCACGCCAAAGAAATGTGATTTAGTTAAGATACAAATCTAGCCAGAGATGATGAAAAAAGTCAGTTCTTCATTTACATAATGAAATGGTTCTCTACCCAATTCTGAAATGGGGGAGGAAAGCAACTAAAAGCACTTTTTTTTGGGTAAGAGGAACCTTAAAAAACCAGTGAAAATTGTTAATTAAGTATTAAATTACTTCAAGCATTTAAAACATTATTATTAGATATCTAATCCCCAGACATCTCTTATACTCAGATGTAGTGGAAAAGCAACAATGGAATAAAACAGAAACTTTGTAACAATAACATTTGTATTCTTTTCTAGAAGATAGAAAAGCATTAGACTTCTAAGATTTAAAAAAAAGTGTGTGTATTTGAAAACTGTAGCCCCTTTTTAAACAAAAGCTATTTAGGATCGTCCTGATCCAATAAATTCAATTAATCTACCTCTGTGAGGCCTGAAAGAACAGTTCTCTTGGAATGGCTTTAAAAATATAGTCTTTTAGACCTTAAAAGGGGAGAGTTTTATGCACCAGATTTATAGAATGATACTAATTATTTCCTGAACAAATTATACAACTTGGCTTTGCAAACTAAAAATTTGCCCAAAGGTTAGGAAGGCCTCAGATAAAATGAGTCTTTATGAGTCTATCTCATAAAGACACAGTTTTTAGTTTTAAAGAAATCCAGTTTCTATTCTAATTAAAAAGAAAGCAAAACAACAAGAATATAACACTCTTCGGCCAAAAAAATTCCAGGCACAGTCAATTGTGATACATGTGAATTACTTGTGTTTCTGTGCCATAATAACAGCAGTTAGGATTCAACCTTAGTAAAAGGGCTATCTTCATGACAAATTTAATTGAAAATTAAAGAGTTAAACACATTCTCATCCTGTTCTCCACCCTGGGCCAGTTCAGCTTTAAGTTCAATCACATGTACTGCGCTCTTGCTGCAGCAAGCAGAAAGACAAACACACTTAATTTATATGGATAATGGAGCTTGTTTCTGGGTGGGAATGTTTTTTCATAGTTGGGTTATTTTACTAGTTTCTGCCAAATAACAGCTAACATTCACTGAGTGCTTTTCTACGCTACTCATTGACCTAAATGCTTCACATATACTACTGCATTGAATCTCAACCCTACAAACCCTTTAAGGCATTCCTATAAAGCAGGTATTACTATCCTCAGAGGTCCCAGGAACAGTGATAACTACTTTGTCCAAGATCACAAAATAAGTCTCAGTGATATGACATGAACCTAGGAGGCCTAATTCTGGAATTCACACACTCAATCTATATTACTCTGTTTTCTCAAGCACAAATGAGGAATTCTACCAGTCAAAACTGTCATATTTGGCTTTCAGACCCAGCATTTTCATCTTAACTCCCTAACAAAAGGCTACAAAATTTTGTTCAAGGTATAAGGTAGAACTCATTTTTTTTTTCAGGTAAAGTTATATTTCATATTAAGCAGTATACAATACTTAGGTCTCAATGAAAACTTGTATAAATCCTTGAATGACTGCCTCTTTTCTTTACTGAGTAGGGTATCATACCTAGACCCATGCCTTTGAAGTTGTTGAACCTTGTCTGAGAGACAAATAGACACTTAAGTAACTGAGTAACAATGCTACCACCCCTTACATGAATGGTAGCATTTAGAATACAGTTTTCAATTTAAATGACAAAATATTTGTGCCACTAATATTGTTTAAGTAATTAATTGTCTATAATCTAAGACCCATCTAAGATTTATGCTTCTTTAATAGCTGCTCCTATAATATCCAGCCTATACTTATTTTCGCCATCAACAGAAATGCCATTATTGAAGGCCTGCTGAAATCAGTTCCTCTGAGTTGACTTCAGAAGTGGAACAGGGAGGATGTAGAACACAGGTGTTTTTTTTTTACCCCTCAGAGAAATCAGATGCTTTCTTTTCATAAGACATCAAATCTATATATAATTTAAATATTTTATCCTTTCTTAGTTTTTATAAGAGTCAAATTTAGAGCCTCAGAACGGCATGTATCTGGTAACACTTCCCTTAGACTGAGTCTTGGAAACATTTTTTCCCATTTTCTTTTAATTAAAATTTGTGACGGTTTCACTTGATTATCTCCAATTTTAAGCAATGTTCAAGTCTTTTTGGAAATAAGTTGGATTTAATACATTACAATAAATAAGTGTAATTATAAATCCTTAAGACAAGTTAAAACACCCCAGAAAGAGAAGCAAGGGACCAGGGAATGGGAGGAAGAAGGTGGTGGAGTGTTGGGGGAGTAGAGAGGGAATGTAGCCCATATTATATTGCTGCATGTATGTTGTGCATCTATGAATATGTGGCAACAAATCCCATCTTTACGTACAACTATAATGCACCAATAAAAAAAAAAAAAAACAACCATGGTCCTTAGCAACTTGGCAAGGCCATGAGCCACTTAGCAACACCCTGTCTTAAAAATAAATAAAAGAATAAAACCTAAAAAAAAAATAGGCAAGAAATTTAAAAATGACAAACTAAAACTTCTATCTCATTATATCATGTACCTTTTTACAGTTATTCTAAGTACAAAGAAACTTCTCTGACCTTGAGCTTCACAAATAATAACTGGAAAGCAATTTTAGAATGAAAGTATCTGAACCAGTAAAAGTCTCTTTACAAATAAGAGTGTATAGTAGAACAATTTTTAATTTCTGTAATGCTTAGATTGCTTCAGTCTATTAATGAATTACAACCCCCCCTTTTTTTCTTTTTTTGTGCTGGGGATAGACCTCAGGGCCTTTCTCATGCTGCTCAAGCACTCTACTTTTTAACCCAAATCCCCTCTCTGCATTTTATAAAAGATTTCTATTAATTTACTGCAGTTATCTATTAATTTTACATAAATAATTTATACATTAGTATTTTATGAAATGGAATCTTAAAAGGTCTTAGTCTGAAAATGCAGTCTTTCTTTCTTCTTCATTTTTTAATGGTTTTATTTTTTAAAATGAAAACTTTTTTTTTTAAAGAAAGAGGGAAAGAGTGAGTGAGAGATAAAAAGAGACAACCAATTTTATTTTTTCATCTGGCCACTGTTTCTCTGACATTTAGTTTTATAAGTGGTGCTAGGGTTTGAACCCAGGTCCTAGCACATGCCAGGCAAATGCACCAACCAACGACCTCCAGTCCTTATTCTTTAATTAAATTCCATATCACTTGTCAATATTTTTACTGTTAACAATAAGAAAACACTGGGTTGAGCAGTGGCTCAGCAGTTACTGCGCAATGACATGTGTTCAAATCCCAGCACCATGTACATAATGGAGTGTTGGAGCAATGAAAGCCACATGAAAAACTAAATAAAATTGATTCTCTCTCTCTCACTGTCCCTCTCTCTCTCCCTCTTTTTTTTTTTTTTTAAAGACTGAAGGACAGTGAGAGAGAGACAGAGAATCAATTTTTTATTGAGTTTTTCACATGGCTTTTGTTACTCTGACAATTCTGTACGTGGTGCTGCGTTTTGAACCTGTGTACTTGTGCATGCCGGGCAAGTGCAGTAACCTCTGAGCCTCCGCTCCAGCCCCTGTCCCTCTCTCTTTATTTAAAAAAAAAAAAAAAAATGATAGCATATGCCCAAGAACATAACACTAATTTCTTCCTTTTTAATCTTAACTATGATCGATAGCACTGATTATAGGTCTTGAGTATATAGGCTGGGAGTGTAGCTCAGGATGACGAGTGCTTGCCTAGCACGTGTGAAGAAGCATCATCCCCAGCACTGACCAAAACCCCCCCCCAAAAACAAAGTCTTGAGAATATTTCTTCTTCCCTCCTGAGAACCCTAAATCTAGAACTTCAGATCAGAGTATAATGTATGCTCACTTTAGTTTTCATTAAAAAACTCAATCTAGTGAATCTTTGCATTCTACTTAGACTGTTAGTTGGCCTTTAGGCTTAGGTCAAAGAATGCACTGTGGCCTTTGTTCAAGTCTTTTCTCACTGTCAGAAAACCTGAATGCCACAGTGGAGAAGGCAGAAAAGTGCTGGGGTTCTCTCTGCTATGCTTAATTTACTTTGAAAGGCCTCCCATAAATTTCTCTCTAGGAGGCATTCCGAATATTTATCCTACACCCTATGCTAGCTAATGCAGGTGCATGTTCCAAGACAGACATAACCTCTCCCAGAAAATTTTCCAAAGATTACTTAATTTTTTTTTTGAGAGAAAAAATGGATCAACTTTACTTATTCTTCATTTTTCATCTGGGTTTTTATTTTTTTGACACCAAGTTGTGTACGCAGTGCTAGGGTTTAAACCCAGGTCCTGTGCATGCCGCGCAAAGGTGGAACTGCTGAGCTACTTGCTCTAGCCTCCCCAGGAGTTATTTCTAAACATTACTTTGCTTACAAATCACCTGGGATTCTGGTTTAACTACATTTAACACTATGTCTAGGATGAGACTCAAGAGTTTGCATTTCTAGTAAGTTCCCAGGTGATGTCCACCCTCCTTAGCTGATCTGAAGAGTACACCTTAAGTAATAAGGTTATAAAGAATATTTTCAATTAATTAGTTAAGTTTTGATAAATAACTATCCCCTCTTCCTCATGCCCACATTGAAAGATTTAATTGTACCTGAATATACTCATTGACAAAATAAGGAATACCTCAAAGGTCACTTCCTGGCTCAATTAATCTATAATTTACCACCTTTATCCCTTCCCAACTCCAAGTCAACGGTGAAGTAAGAAAAGTTCATTTATTTACAGTAATTTACTTAAGAGTATGAATGACAATGCCTTCTCTCTCTCTCTCTCTCTCTTTTAAAGCAAGAGACAGTGAGAGAGAGAGAAAATCAATTTTTTAATTTAGTTTTTCATGTGATTTCCATTGCTCAGACAAGATTGTGTACATGGTGCTGGGGTTTGAACCCATGTCCTTGCACATGCACGGCAAGTGCTGTAACTGTTGAGCAACTGCTCCAGCCCCCTTCCATCTCTTTTTATGTTGTTGAACATGGAACCAAATACCAAATAATGACTTATACTTTTTAAATAGAATTCATATTGATTTTGTTATTTTTGTCCTTAAGAAAAATCCGCTAGGTGTGGTGGTGCACACCTGTAATCGCAGTGGCTCAGGAGGCTAAGACAGGAGTATCACAAGTTCAAAGCCATCCTTAACAACTCAGTGAGACCCCGTTTCAAAATAAAAAATAAAAGGGCTGGGAATGTAGCTCAGTGGCAAAGTGCCTCTGGGTTAAATCTCCAGTTCAACAAAAAAAGTATGGTCATTTTTGGTGTGGGAGTCTAATATCTCTCCAACTCTAAGCTCCTTAATTTTGAACAGTTCATAGAGTAGGGGATGTAGCTCAGTGGTAGAGGTTTGCCTAGCATAGTGCCCTGGGTTCAACCCCCAACATCATTAAAAATAAAAAGACAATTCACAATTGAGAAGTCTCCTAGTGACCAGCAATTCTGAAACTCTCAAGATGGTTATCTTGGTCTTTTTTAATAATCCCTATCACTTTCTACCTGTTAAAGTTAAATATACTTGCAATAACCAGGAAAATAAAAGTAGTTTACATTTTATCAGTGGACATACAACAATGAAACCATAAGAGTCACAGATAATCTCATATGCACTGATATCTGTTTTCTACACTAAAATCTATGTGTGTGCATTTTAACAGAAATATCCTAGATGCATCCTAAAATAAATTTTAATTATTTTGAAACTGTAAACATGTACATAGTGCTGTATATATAAAACATAATGTACTACATTTCAATATGTATGAACATTTGTGGAAATCTGAAAAACTATGAAGAACGTTCAATATCACTTTCAAAAAATTTTTAAAGTGACTATTTGTAAAGAGTTTGCAACTGTATTAAGTACACAATAAATACTTTACAGCAGCTTGTTAGGTTAGTACCATGCCTAACTCTGTATTTTCTTTTTAAACCATTAAGTCTGTGCTGCTTACTACATTTCCACTGCTTAGATTAAACGGTGGCATAGGAAGGATAACAATCTGCTTTTCTTCGGGATAATCTGAAGCCATTCCTTTTGCAGGACTTTATTAAAGTCCTTCTTCTGTCATGAGGAAAAAAATAATTCTACTTAATTATTTCCCCAAATGAGTTTGCAATAAACAAGGACCGTGCAGCAGGCTATTGCCAGAAACGAGGGGAAGAGCCAGGCCTTAAGGAGACTCCACTTTTGATATGCTTTTTGGATATGCACTGCTTCCTCCATATGGTAAAATGTCTTCTTTTTATATGCTAGCAACTGAAAAATAATTTATTTCAATAGTAAGGATAAGTTCCAGTTGCACGTAAATTTTAAAAGGCCACAAACGGAATTGACAAAAGAGCACAGTAAAAAATAAAAAAGCTAACTGCTGCAGACTTAAAAAGGTTTACAATTGTTACAACAGCAGAGGTATTTAAAATATTCCATCTATAGAAATAATGTATTCAATATTATTATGTCCACAGTCTGAAGCTAAAGATTATCTTTTAGAGGTTAAGTCATAAAATTTCAGGTGAAAGAACAAAAAAGGTTAAAAATCTGTATCACTTAAAAGGATACTATAAACTGAAGATTGCCATTCTGAGAAAATCGTTTTTCTTTCTTTCAGCGGCTACGTGGCCCCTCCCACTCGTTCTGTGTCCTGCCTGGTTATTTCTTGATGTTCTCTTTTCAACTGCATCCATCATGCATCTCTGTGCCATTTCAGTGGATCGTTACATAGCCATCAAAAAGCCAATTCAGGCCAATCAATATAACTCCCGAGCTACTGCGTTCATCAAGATTACAGTGGTATGGTTAATTTCAATAGGTATGTGGGGAATGCCAGGGTATGGGTGGAGTATATGGCTAGGAGAATGCCAGGTGTGGTAGGTCAGGAAACTCAACATGAGAGGTCACAACTTCTCATGCACTAACACCAGGTGCCTGTAGCGTCACATCCATACAGTCAGGAAGGAGTGAAGTGCACGTCTTAATCAAGAACCAGCTCCACAGTGTTGACTGAGGTGTCAGCCCTGTTTGATTCTGATACACAGGACAGCTGTCTTCACACTTGTCAACATGTCGTTAAGGCCTGGCTAGCACAAGGAATCCCACAATCATATTAAGGAAACAAAAATGAAATTATCCTAAATCATACCTAAGAAGATAAATAGGGAAAGAAAAAAAACCCAACTCAAACATTTTGCAAGCTGGTATCAGACATCATAAATTCATCTCAGAAGCCAACATTTCAATGATATGTACAGATTAAAGGCAGTTAAATGTCTGCTTTCATGTTTTAAATATGTTTAAAAGTTTTAAGATAGATTAAAAATGTTTAACTACTGTTCAGATGATTTATAGGAAGAAATAATTTCTCCTAAACTGTTATAACCTTGTGCCCACCTTTAATGCTCAAAGAGCTTCTATACTCGACCACCTTGGCATGAAGTAGAGCACACATTACTCAAAGCTCTTTTAAGATAATCAGAAAAGCAAGCAGATTTGCAGCGAATAAAATGATCTGATCAGTAGATTCACTTCTTCCTAGAAATACATTTTTGAAGAGGAAAAAGTTTAAGAGACACAGAATGCTAAAAGGCAGGCAAGAAAAAGAAGAATTCTCTGTAATCAGAGTAAGAACATATGCAAAAAAACAAGAATGTAAGTAAGAAACTGAAATTGACCTACATATTCCTGAAATAGTGGTACTAGGGGCAAATCTCTTGAAAAACCTGGAAGCAAAAGCAAAGTGTGCTACTGCTAGGGTATGGGAAGAAAGCATGGTTAAGGAAAAGTCTATTCAGAATGGAGAGGCTGCAAGAAGCAAGAAAAGGCCAGTTTAAGAGGCAGAGGCTGATGGATAGAGCAGAACAACAACCCTACACTTCCCTCAGAAAAAGCTAGAGAAAGAGGATGGGAGATAAATTAAAAACTTAGAAGTGGAAAGGAAAAAAACTGAAGTCATTCATTTCAAATGACTTTTTTTTTTTTGAAAGTGCACTAAAATGAACGAGAGGTAAAAAGTGTAAGTGAGGTGTGTGTGTTGGGTTTTGGGGAGGAGGGTGAGGACAGAGCAAAGAAAAATGAAAAATGGATCCATTAAGAAGAATTAAGGGGCTGGAGCAGTGGCTAAGTGGTTATGGCGCTTGCCTGGCATCTGTGAGTGTGCGAGTTTGAACCCTAGTACCACATACACAAAAGTGTTGGAGGTACAAAAGTCGCATGAAAAACTAAATATATATTGATTCTCTTTCTCTCACTGTCCCTCTTTCTTAAAAAAAAAAAAAAGAATTAAAACATTTGACACTTTGAAATGATCAAGTGAATGGGGTAAACACCCTGTGGGTTAGAAGCAGTATCTAAATAAAGTCTGTAAGACATGAATGTATAAACTGATCAAATTTCAACCGAGTCTATAACGAGCTAGGTACTAAGAACACATTGACAGGTAAGAATACTTACATTCAAGGAAAGCTGAAAATAAATAAATACAAAGTGATAAAGTATGCTGGAAGAAAAAGAATAAAAGAAGATTCCAGAGTTATAGATTTGGAAAGGATCTTAGAAACCTGTCTTCCTTTTATAGGTATAAAAAGAGAAACCTAAACGTTTTAAATAGTTGGCATGAGGACTCATAACTTTTTAGCATCAAGGCCAAGATCAATGCTCCTTTTCCTTCATCACCCTCCACCTTGTAGAACCAATCATAGTTTAGTGACTTTGAAAAAAGAATCGGCAGATGACAGGATAAGTTTAGTCTCAATATTCTATGAAGTGCTGCAGAAAGCTCATTTTCTTCTTTTGAAAATTTAGTTATCCTAGTGCTATGGTTTGTATACGTCTACCAAAGTTCCCTTGCTGGAAGTTTAATCTCAACAGTGCTGAGAGGTGGGACTTTTAAAAGATGACGAGGTCATGAAGGTTGTGCCTTCATGATTAATGATTAAAGCCACTGAATGAATGGGTCCATCCTTATAAAGGGTGAGTTTGGTCCCCTCTCCTGCTTCCTCTCCATGTGATACCTTCTGCCATGTTATGATGCAGCAAGAAGGCCCTCACCAGAAGCTGCCCCTGGCTCTTGGACTACTAAACCTCCAGAACTGTGAGCCAAATAAACTTTTTCTCATTATAAATTATCCAGTCTGTGGCATTCTGTTATAATAGCATAAAATGGACTGAGACACTTAAGTAACATGTAGAAACAGTAAGTATAAAAGACGGTAAGCGTATACAAAGTGGCAGCGAAAACTCAACTGGCAACAACAAGCTGGATAGGAAGGTGATGTGGGCCTTGCTGGGTGGGCTACTGGAACGCGAAACAGCGGACGGGTCGACTAGAGGCTAAGGTAATGTAAAGCGACGCTCTCCAGCAAGAAATGCAGAAGGATGAGAGTAGATCAGAGTTCATGATTTTTGATACAGGATCATTTTAAGTGACCTATGGATAGCTTCAAGAGTACAAATAATAATTAGAATTGGGGAATTCAAGACATAAAAATAAGATAGTAGAAGGACAATCAATGGGAAGCTGATAACAAGAGAGCAATAAAGAGGAAGACTACAGCAATGTACTAAAACCTTTCAGAGATGGGCAAATGTCCTGAAGGCTAGTCAATGACTAGGGATGAAAAGAGAGTGGAATAAGTTGATTTAATAAACTTCAAAAGGGAAGTGTTTTGGGGGGAGAAAAAAATAGTAGAATGAAGACCTTGAAGTAACAGGTTAGATGAGGGGTTAGCGAACATAAAAGGGCAAGGAAGTATATAATTAAGGCATGCAGGTGCTACGTGGTTTCTGTCACAGCTACTTTGTAGTAGCAGAACAAAAGCAGTTCTTGACAATACACTAATAAATGGGTGTGTCTGTGTTCCAATAAAACTTTTACAAAGACAGAATGTGAAGCAGATTTTAAGATGTAGTGTACTGACTCCCTAGAACAGGAAAAGTATACAGAGGAAAAGTAGAAACTGCAGCCTCCTCCACTAGGAAGGCTTTGAGGTAAATATTCCTGTCAAGAGCTCGTGAGCTGCCATTAAAATGGTGGGCAGATAATGGTGTGCTTTTGAATTCATACAACTCAAGGCAAAAGACCAATTACCCAGACATTTAAAAAATACATACTTTAAGAGGAAAAACTTAGTCTAACCCTGATGTTATTAATTTTCCAACAAGCTACTTCACTAAGCAACATCCTTTTTAAATACCTATCTCTTTTTTTTTTAAAGAGAGAAGGACAGTGAGAGAGAGAGAGAGAGAGAGAAAATCAATTTTTATTGAGTTTTTCACATGGCTTTTGTTGCTCCGACACTTAGCTGCGTACGTGGGTGTTAGGGTTTGAACTTGTGTTACTTGCGCATGCCGGGAAAGCGCTGTAAACACTGAGCCACTGCTCCAGCCCCAAATATCTACCTCTTGATGTTAAAAGTACTAAGAAGGAGCTGAAGCGGAGGCTCAGCAGTTTCGGTGCTAGCCAGGAATGCTCAGGGACGCGGGTTCAAATCCCAGCACCACTTACACAGTGAAGTGTCAGAGCAATGAGAGCCACATGAAAAACTGAATAAAATTGATTCTCTCTTTAAAAATAATGAATAAATAAATAAATAAATGTACTAAGAAATTTACACAAGGTACATTTTATTCACATTTATTAAAGGAACTCCAAAATCTTAAAAAGTCAGTTTCAAACCTTTTTTTAAGTAACCTTAAAATTAAGTAACCTTTTTTTTTTTTTTTTAAAGAGTGGGACAGTGAGAGAGACAGAGAAAGAGAGAAACAACTTTATTTAGTTTTTCACATGGCCTTCATTGCTCCAACACTTAGTTGCGTACGTGGTGCTGGGGTTCGAACCCGGGTCCTCGCCCTTGCCAGGCAAGTGCCGAAACCTCTGAGCCAACCCTCCAGCCCCTAAGTAACATTTTTTTAAAGAAAAGTGAGCCCTTTCGTTTTCCCTAAAGTTAGAAGGAAAGGATTAAAAGACATTCACAAATATAAAGAGATTCAACTACCTGTTAAACGAAACTGTGTAACCTCAAATATAATAAGTAAAATAGATATTTATTGAGAATTAAGATACAGAACAGCTGGCTGAAGTCTCTTCAGAGAATACAATGAATATTAAAATAAAAGCAGAATCTCCTCTGAATTACTTTTCCTTAACCTGTTATAGATCAAAAATTAAAAAGTAGCTTATAAAAACACAGACTAAATGAAGACATTCCCTACTCTATCATGGACATACAACAGCTTTAAGGAAGCTCTCACTGCAAACTTGAAGTCACTAACAAATCTGCTCAGAAACGTCAGATTTGCTTACTCAGGTTCTGTCAAAAGTTTCTTGACAAATTCTACACTGGGGTTATGATGCACTACCCAGCATAAAGCTACTAGAAACAAATCGGAAGGGACCTATCTAGTAAGAGTTACAGTTCATAAAAATAACTCAATTTATGCAATTTCTTCTTCCTTAGGCATTGCCATTCCAATACCCATTAAAGGCATAGAGACTGATTTGCCTAACCCAAACAATATTACCTGTGAGCTGACAAAGGAACGTTTTGGCAATTTCATGCTCTTTGGCTCATTGGCTGCCTTCTTCACTCCTCTTGCAATCATGATTGTCACGTACTTTCTAACTATCCATGCTTTAAGGAAAAAAGCTTACTTGGTCAAAAACAAGCCATCTCAACGCCTAACATGGTTGACTGTGTCCACAGTTTTCCAAAGGGATGAAACACCTTGCTCATCACCTGAAAAGGTGGCAATGCTGTATGGTTCTCCTAAGGACAAGACTCTGCCCAACTCAAGTGATGAAACACTTATGCGAAGAATGTCCACAGCTGGAAAAAAGTCAACACAAACCATTTCCAATGAACAAAGAGCCTCAAAGGTCCTTGGAATTGTGTTTTTCCTCTTTTTGCTGATGTGGTGCCCCTTTTTTATTACAAATATTACTTTAGCTCTCTGTGATTCCTGTAACCAGACCACTCTTAACATGCTCCTGGAGATATCTGTGTGGATAGGCTACATTTCTTCAGGGGTAAATCCTTTGGTCTATACCCTCTTCAACAAGACATTTCGAGATGCATTTGGTAGATACATCACTTGCAATTACCGGGCCACAAAGTCAGTAAAAACACTGAGAAAATGCTCCAGTAAGATCTACTTCCAGAGTTCTATGGCAGAGAACTCTAAATTCTTCAGGAAACATGGAATTCGAAATGGGATTAGTCCTGCCATGTATCAGAGCCCAATGAGACTCCGAAGTTCGACCATTCAGTCTTCATCCATCATTCTACTAGATACACTCCTCCTCACTGAAAATGAAGGTGACAAAACTGAAGAGCAAGTCAGTTATGTATAGCAGAATGGATTTCCTAAAACTTAACCTAATGATGAGTAGAGTGATGAACAAGATGTGAGTTCACCAAGATTTGGATAAGGAAGAATTTTATGTCATATATCAAATCATTTCTTTAAACTAAGAATTGTTAAGATTATCTAACTTTCCTTATTTGGACAAAAATAAAATTATTCCATAAAAAAATTCTGTATAGCTGCAAATGAAAACAATCCAGCACTCTGGTAAAATATTGTGATTTTCAAATGAAATAAGATTAAGTTAATAAACTTCAGGCTTTAAAAAAAAGGCCAGTTTAACATTTATGTGGTTCCTATTTGTAAGCAAAGTTGTATTAAGAATGAAATAAAACATTAGTCTTGTCCCCAAGGTCTTAATGCAAAAGGCATCACCAAAAGCAACAGGAACAAGAACTAAAAGTATATAAAATAACGATCATATTTGCAGATGAGTTAAGAGTGACATTTACAAGGAGCTGTAACAGTGGCTCAATGGTTATAGCACTTGCCTGGCATGCGCAAGGAACCAGGTTCAAACCCCAGTACCACATACACAAGTAAGTGTCAGAAAAAAAAAAGAAAAGATAATAAACTAAATAAAATTGATTCTCTCTTTATAGGGGGACAGTAGTCAGATATCACACAAAGCAGCAGGATCTTAACACTAGAACTGTTGTTAAATGACTGTAGAAGGCATCTAAACAGCAGAGGTGGATCTACTGGAAAGGAAGAGAAAACAAACTGCTCTTGGGTATCTGAATCATGCTATGCTTCTTAAAGGTAACAATGGATATACATAAGCTGGAAGCATGGGACCTCAACAGAGATTATAAACTGAGATCACTGCTCCATGTGCTTGGCCAATGACACAGTTGAACTTCTGGTAGAAATATCTGTAATTCATTCTTTCAGCACCACTTACGGGACAGCTGACTAAATTTAGAAATGATACTTAATTTGAGTCTCAGTTTTCTTATCTACATTTTGTGCACTTCTAATGAGGATAAGATGAATACACAGTAGGCACTCAGAAAATGGTAGCCAATTCCATCTATTTTCTTTTGATTTTTTTATGCTTCCTGTAAATGGTAAACAAATTTAGGTTGAGTACATCACCAATGAAAACAGCCCATGCCTTAGCTTTTCCATTTAAAGCTGATTCAAACTATACCTCAGCCTACAGCTCTATCACTGACCTTTTCTGGACAACTCAGTTTAGAATAAACACTTCAAGAAGTATGATGAACATGAAGAATCTCAGCATGAATAAACCAGGCATATATTCTTCCAGTGACAGACACATGAATCTAATACATAATATTGATCTATTACCTTTACTTATGGACTCTATATCATCTGTTATAAAAAGTATATCTTACAAGTTTAATTCTTAAATCAAAGCTTTAGGCACCACTCCCTACTAGTCAAAGATTTTTCAGCAACAGTAAAAGTGGCTTGCCTCAGATAAGCACAATTTACACAAAGCTAAGTTAATGAAACCATTCTAGTCTTTTAAGAATAGTCCACAAAATGAAATACAACTTCAACATCAACTATTTCTAAAAAAGTACAATATAATTTCAAAATTTTACCACTTTGAAACACATCTGGTCTTTCCATTTTATGAATACCTTAAAGAAATCTATAAATTGAAAGCAAATTCAGCAATTAAACTTCCGGTAACAGGGGCTGGAGCGGTAGCTCGGTGGTTACAGTGCTTGCCCAGCATGCACAAGTACACGGGTTCGAACCCCAGCAAACCACGTACACAACTAAGTGTCAAAGCAACTTAAGCCATGTGAAAAACTCAATAAAAATTGATTCTCTCTCTCTCTCTCTCTCTGTCCTTCTCTCTTTAAAAATAAATAAATAAATAAATAAATAAACTTAAGGTAACAAAGGATTCTGTTTAATACTCTTACCTTCAAAGAGAAATACATTGCAGCAGATTAGAATAATTCTGAAAAAAACTTTCATTTTGTTCCATATTATTGTTAATTCATGGAGAGGGGAAAACAAGAGGGACAGGAAAAAGAAAAAGACAAAAATAAAGTAAGAAAAAGCTGCAGCAGATAGAATATAAACACAAAGATAATAAAGCAGGAAAGAACATGGTGAATATGTATCAAATTAATATAAAACTGAGTAAAGGGGCTGAAGGTGCAGCTCAGTGGTAGAGTACTCGGCTAGCATGTTGAGGCCCTGAGTTCAATTATTAACATGGCAAACAAAAATTGTGAATGAGAATCTTGTAGAGATGAATCATGCATCCAATGGCAACTGGCTGATTGCTAAGATTCCTTCAAATTATAAGGAATAAGATGTTACAGAATTTTTATATTCAAGGAATTTGTGTATGGTCTAAAAAATATTTCTGCACCAAGAATCTCACTCATCTTGCAACATCAATCTCTACCTCAAAGCACATGATTTTATACATTGAGAAATATTTAATTTCCTATTGTAATGGCCTAAGTCATACCAACTAGGGACCTTTCAAGATTGTCTAATTTTAAGTAATGTCTATATCAGTTGCCAACTTTCTCACCATTATAGCAACCTAGTAAGTACAGAAAGATCAGAGATATTTTTTACTTCATTTTCCTTTCCAGTGTCAAGTTAAAACAATCTAGAATCCATTCACTTCTAAAAAAGTTTCAGTTAATGATAAGCACAATACTGTACAAAGAGTTGCTATTTAAAAAAAAAATGTGCTGGGGCTGGAGCGGTCAGGGTGCTTGCCTGGCATGCACAAGTCTGTGAGTTCAAACCCCAGCACCACGTACACAAGGAAGTCTTGGAGCAACAAAAGCCACATGAAAAACTAAATAAAATTTGATTCTCTCTCTCTCTCTCATTGTCCCTCTCTCTTAAAAAACCAAAAGTGCTGACCAGACTGAAAACAATTGGGCCAATAATCATTTACATATGTTCAGGAGGTCATTTATTTTGATAAAAATTAGAATTCATCTCAACTTGGCAAGAACATTTCTCAGCTTGTTGCTTTTATGAACAAATAACAATCCACAAATTACTGCAGAATTACAGAAAATACTACAACAACTCCATGAACTGTCTTGTGAATAGAGGCGATAATATACATGAAATTTCACAAGGAGAATTTCATTTTAGTTACTGAAGCAAAAATAAGTGTTTATTAACAGGTTTTCAGTATTGATATCCAATAAATATATCCAGAAAGCCTAAAAAATATTAAATAAATCTTTAAAACATGGTACACAGCCAAATGTCTACACAATCATTTTAAAAGTGACAATTTTAAGTGGAAGAAAAGATAAAATGGAGCACATACTAAGAAGGTAAATGATGTCACATCAGAAAATATGTACTAGCCTTTGAAGATAGGACAGACACGTCCCAAATGTTAATGAGGAAAACTGAGAATATTCTATCAGAGGAAGACTGGGGTCTGAATGAAAGGCATGGTGGACAAAGCCCAGATGGATCATGAGACTATTTAGAATCTCAGTTATATCATTTAGCTGTATTGCAATGGAAACTATTTTGGAATTCAATTTCCTTTTTTTTTTTAAAAAGAATATTTATTGATTTTTAAATTTCTTCCATCTTTATAAATCTTTACACTTAGGGAAATGGTACTAAACTAAAATGTAAAGAACCTGAGTTTAACTCCAGTCCCTTAAACACTGATTATATTTACTTTTCTCCATTATGGGTTTTAGACAAGATCCTCATTAAATCATTTCCAGTTCCTATTTCTTGAGATCTTGTTTGGGAGTAGGGGAGTGGAGCTATTTGTATCCGCTTCACTGAAGAATAATCCTCCTCTATCAGGGAAAGAGGTTCTCTCTGACAGCATGCAGTTTTGGGAGGGAAATGTGAGAGAGGAAGGGGACACCCATGTACTCATCCAGATCAGCAGAATCCACCCTGGTTATCAATCAGTCGTAGACAGATTGTCCTCATATCATCTAACTTCTACTTCTTAAAAAAACATATTATGGAAAGAGAACATAGGTCCCTTAGAAGCAGCAAGCTCATTAACAACTCATTAGCTGGATCTGACTATCCTGTGTGTAGTAGAGAGTATGGCAAAGCCTAAGAACAGCTCACAGGAGACATCTGCTGATGAAACTGGGAATTTAGCACATGTGTGAGCTACAGGAAATACAAGGGCAGAAATGAACTTTGATAATTAGAGAGAAGCACTGTTGAGTTAAAAAAGTTTCATAAAGCCTACCAACTTCCTGATGTGAAATATAAAATCACTACAACAGGAAGAATTTATAGTTGGCAATGAAGGAAAAAAACAACTAAGAGACAAATATGAGTAGGACTCTCTCCAACGCAACAGTTACTAAGAATACAACTAGGGGCTGGAGCGGTGGCTCAGTGTATGGAGCACTTGCCTGGCATGCTCAAGGACCTGGGTTCAAACCCAGGCACTACATACACAACTAAGTGTTAGAAAAACAACAGCCAGACAAAAAAATAAACAAAATTGATTCTCTCTCTTGCTCTTAAAAAATACAAATAAAATTAAAAAGATTACAATTAAAAGAATAAACTTTCCATAACAAAAAATTTCTAATTCCCCATTAAGAATTAAAACACACAAAAAAACCCCCACTGTTGATAGCAATGACACACCATGTTTTTGTTTAATTTTTCAATTGTGTCTAGATTAGGGAATAAAAGTTTGGATGATATGACAAAGATGACAGAAAGGAAACAGAAGCAACTTCTATTTTGCTTACACCTTTTCTCTCAAAGAGAATGATTTCAAAAAGACTGATCAAAATACAAAACAGGTAAAGAGAGTGGCTGTCTTAGATTTAAAATCTCCAAATTAAATAATTACTTTTCTGCAATGAAATGTATTTGTGGATGTAATTATGGAATTCTACTCGCAAATGTCAGAAGAACAGAAAATGGCAAAAGTAAAAAAAAATGGCTAATATTTCAATGTTCAAATACAGAAAATGAGATAGGATTTATCTGCTGCAGATCTTCTGAAAAAATGCAGAACAGCTTAATACACATAGGTTTTGTCAAATTTTAGAAAAGACATCAGTGAACATCTGACACTTCTATGGAAAGTACCATATAAGAAACAATCATACCACACTAATCACATACGCTACTTCAGAGGTATGGGGACTAACTAGCAGATCCAGGTAGACATTGTATTGATAGGGTTCAGTGAAAGTTCTTGGCGAATAATAATACACTGAAGAGACTAGCAGTTAGTTTAACAACTTCGCTGAAGAAAACTGGTGTAATAGCATGCTACATAAGGTCTTTATTTTGCTGGGCTTTTTTTGGGGGGAGGGGATTTTCTGCTGCTTGGGATTGAACCCAGGGGCTCAAGCATGCTAAACACACATTCTACCACTGAACTAAACCCACAGTCATATTCTGTTTTAGTTGACATTTTTATCTACAAAAGAAAAGAAGTATTTTACAGGGGCTGGAGCGGTGGCTCGGTGGTTACAGCTCTGGCCTAACAAGCACGATTATGCAGGTTCAAGCCCCAGCACCACAATCGCAACTAAGTGTCAGAGCAATGAAAGCCACATGAAAAACTAAATAAAAACTGATTCTGTCTCTCACTGTCCCTCTCTATTTAATAATAAAAAAAAAAGTAAATAAAGTATTTTATAGCTTGCAGTAAATGGATTACTACCTATCTGGGATATTATAGAGGATCCTGCAACTACTTCACAGTGGATTTTCAAGAAACATTTGTTGATTTACATTATAATCTTTACAACAAAGCATCATACCCAGGGAACCTGGGGAAGAAAAACTCTTCTAGAGATTGAAAGGATACAAGACACTTGATTCATCTAATATATACCTTGGGAACTGATTTTATTATGCGATTTCATTGCAAATACGTTATAGGGCAGTGTCTAAATAATGCCAAGTAAGCATTTTTAGCCTTCCTTCACTGTATTTTAACAACAAGTACCTTAGCTGAAAGAAGAACTGTTATTTGAGATGGAAGCTAAGCTGACAGAAATGAGAACTACTGGAAGAAGTACTACTACAGGCACCACTACCAACACTCACAGCTACAACTAAAGTTACCACTACTAACACAAGCTCGGGTAATCTTACTAGTGCCAGTCACTGTTCTAAAAGCATTAGATATATTAATTTATTTAAAAGTCAGAAAAAATTACTTTATGTATTTTTTTTTAAAGAATGAGGAAAAGTGAGGGAGAGAGGGAATAATTTTTTTTTTCAGTTTTCCATGTGGCTCTCGTGGCTCCAACACTTTGTTGTGTATGTGCTGCTGGAGTTGGAACTTGCATCCCCACACATGCCAGGCAAGTGCTGTAACCACTGAACATCTGCTCGAGCCCTCCATCATATATTATTATAAACCTTTTACAGATGAGAAAACTAGACTCAAAGAGGTTGAGTAACCTGCCCAAAAGTCAACCCAAGCAGACTGGTTTAGTGTGTGCTTTGTTAAACACAGCTACGCTATATTGCCAAGGGTAACTCCACATCTGCAAGTTCAAAATACTATTTTTGAACTGCAAATTTTTCATATTTCTGCATTCAGTCAAGGTCTTTTACCTTCTACTTTCATTAAAGAGCTTTAAAAACTTTACAAACTTGTGTAACAGCATTCCTAGATGAATTACTAATATATACAAAAATAAGTGGAGCTATCATTTGGAATTAAATAATTGAGCAGAATGTTAAAAAGAAATCAACAGGAAGAATTGTTTTACCTCTTCTCAAATAGGTTCTCAAAACCCATGACATTCTTTTGAAATGAACAGTAATAAAACAAATGAAATATGTAGAATCAGAAGTCAAAAATTACTACCTGAATAGAATGAAGCCAAGTGATTCTACTGCTGCCCTCCGGACATCGTCATTAACATCGCTTACCTAGGAGGAAAAGTTTAAGATGATTATATTATACCATGCCTGCTATTACTAAACTGATGAGAGGCCCACATCATTCAAATGTAAATTAGTCCTCATTAATATTCCTTCACTAAAATGTCTTACCCATTATACATATTAAACATTGTGTTAGGCACCTTAAATACATAGAGAGTAAATAAAATTTTTAAATGATGACAATGTATTTAAAAAGTCTAACTGGAGCAGTCCCTGCCCAGGACCGACCAGAGGAGGATCCTTACCCAGAGCAGCCTCGGCCTACCCGATACCCCACATGCCTGTCTGGGCCTCTTTCGGTCCCAGTGGGCAGGTGCTCAGAACGCCACTGATAGGACTCCCAGCTGAAGGACCAACCAGCCCGGGTCTCTTCTGTTCCAGGCCACAGCTAAACCACAGGACTGACTGGAGGAGGATCCCAACCAAGGCCTCTTTTGGTCCTGGCAACCCAGGTTCAGATCTGCAACCTTAAGCCTGTATCCCAAAGGTGGAGCAAATTGAAGACCCAAGCGGAAGCAGTGTCTGGAAGAAGGTGATCATCGAAGAGGTGGTGGCTGATCCGACCCTCTGACTTGCAAGGAAAAACCACCTGGAGGACTACCTACCTTTCCTGTAGGAAATCTCAATTCAGAGACCCAGAAGAAGCTCTTCAAAATTGAAGACTTAAACTAGGAAAGGTTCACCTCAAACCCACAACTCCCCTAAAAAGGATGCCGTAGATAAGGACCGAGATGAAAACCTTGAAAAAATCATCAATGATCTGATTACTAAAAGGGAACAATGAACTGAAAGAAGATATAATGAAGGGACTGAGAAAACTCAAAAGATGAAAAACTCTATTATCAAAGAAAAAGACATACTCAAAAAGAAGTAACAGAGGTAAAATTTACAGTCAAAGACATGATGGAACCATGGAAGACTTTAATAAGAGACTAACTTCTATAGAAAACAGAACCATAGCTCTTGAAGAAAGAACTTCTGACAATGAGAACAGGTAAGCTTAAGTGCACAGATGTAAAAAAGAAAAAACACTCACAGAACATAAACAGAATATTAAAAATATCTGGGACAAAATTAGAAGAAACAATCTAAGAGTAATTGGGGTACAAGAAAAAACTGAAACTCAAACGAATGGAATAAGGAAGATTCTCAATGAAATAGTTACAGAAAAATTTGACCATATAAAAATAGAGTCAGATATGCTCATCCAGGAAGCTAACAGGACATCCAATCAGCCTAATCAAATGAGAAACTCACCAAGACACATCATATTCAAAATGTACAACAGGGAAATCAAGGAAAGATTTTTTTTTTTTTAAAGAGGGAGAGACAGTGAGAGAGAGAGAGAGAGAAAGAGAAAGAATCAATTTTATTTAGTTTTTCATTCGGCTTTTGTTGCTCTGACACTTCATTGTGTATGTGGTGCTGGAGATTAAACTCACGTCCTAAGTGCCACAACCACTGAGCTACCGTTCCAGCCCAAGGAAAGAATATTGAAAGAGGCAAGGGAAACATGCCAAATCACATTCAGAGGCAAACCAATAAGAATCACATCTGACTTTTCAGCTCAGGCTCTGGAAGCAAGAACATCATGGAAGAGGATCTTTAAATGTCTTGAATGAACACAATATGTAGCCAAGAATACTATACCCAACAAAACTCAGCTTCAAATTTGAGGGGGAAATAAGAACTTTTCATGATAAAATCAAACTTGCAGCAGAAAACCAGCATTACAAAGAATCCTCAAAGATTAAACTCCAGATAGAAGAACAAGCAAACATTTCTCAAAACTCACAGAGAAAATCCAATAAAGGTACATGCTATCAATTGACAACCGAGACAGCACAGAACTTACTAACAAAACACAATGACTATAAACCACAACCACGTAACTATTCTAACACTGAATGTGAATGGTCTCAACATACCAATCAAAAGACACAGACTAGAAGACTGGATCAAAGAACAAAACCAAACAATATGCTGTTTACAGGAAACCCACCTTACAGCCAATGGCATACACAGATTGAGGGTGAAAGGATGGGGAAAAAAATCTACAAGGCATACAGCTCAAGAAAGCAAGCTGGAGTTGCATTTCATATATCCAATGAAGTGGATTCCAAACATAAATTAATCACAAGAGATAAAGAAGACCACCAGATCCTAGTAAAGGAAACAATACAACAGGAAGATATAACCATAGTAAATATATACTCTCCAAACACCAACGCCCAACTATGTGAAAAAATCACTCCAAGACATAAAGCTACTTGTGGACCTCAACATGATAGTACTGGGAAACTTTAACACTCATCTTTCACCAACAGACAGATCAGCAAAGCAAAAAATAAATAAAAAAATCTCCAGTCTAAACAACACCATAAATCAAACAGACTTAACAGATATCTACAGAATATTCCACCCCAAATTGGCAGAAGATACCTTCTTCTCAGCAGCACATGATCCTTCTCCAAAATAGACCGTATTCTAGTTCACATAGGAAATCTCAGAAATATAAGTAGATATGATTCCGTGTACCCTATCAGACCATGACACCATGACCCTATTAATTAACAACAAAAATTATAACAAAATACATATGGAGATTGAATTTTTTTTTCTTTTCAGGGCTGAGGACCGAACTCAGGGCCTTGGGCGTGCTAGGCAAGCGCTCTGACACTGAGCTAACTCCCCAACCCCATGAGTAACACCCTATTAAAGGAAAAATGGATCCAAGAAGATATGAGACAGAAATTAAGGAATTCTGAAAAAGAATGAGAATGACACTACTTATTGAAACCTCTGGGACAGCATGAAAGGATTCTTAAGGTGAAAATCTGTAGCACTGATTGTCTACTTTAAAAATCAGAAGAGGGGCTGGAGTGGTGGCTCAGCAGTTACAGTGCTGAGCATATCCAAGTACGCGAGTTCAAACCCCAGCACCATGTACATAACGAAGTCTCAGAGCAATGAAAGCCACATGAAAAACTAAGTAAAATTGTTTCTCCCCCTCTCTTGTGTCCCTCTCTCTAAAAAACAAACAAACAAAAACAAAAACAGAAGAGATCCCAAACAAATAAGCTTATGTTCCAACTCAAATCTCTACAAAAGAACAATCTAATCCCAAAGCCAGCAGAAGACAGGAAATAATCAAGATCAAAGCTGATTATCAATGAAATTGAGAACCAAAAAACAATAAGAATTGACAAAAGAGCTGGTTCTTCAAAAAAAAATAAATAAAATTGACAGACTCCTAGCTAATCTAACTAAAAGGAGAATCAAGGCAAATCAACAAAATCACCAACAAAAAGGGGGTGATCACTACTGACCCCATTAAAATCAAACAGATTATCAGAACATATTTTGAAAAACTATACTTCTCTACATTAGATAATCCTGAAGACATGGACAAATTTCTAGACACACACAATATCCCCAAATTGACACAGGATGAAACTGATATCCTAAATAGCCCAATAACAGGCACCAAAATCCACACAGCAATTAAGTCTTCCAAAGAAGAAAAGCTGAGTTTTACCACATCTTTGAAGAAGAACTAACACCTCTGTTATTAAGCTATTCCAAGAAACTGAAAAAGAGGGAACTCTCCCACTTTTTAATGAAGCAACCATGACTCTGATACCAAAACCGAACAAAGATGCATGAAAAACAGAAAACTACAGACTAATATCCCTGATGAACACTGATGCAAATCCTTAATAAAGTTCTCGCAAACTGCATTAAAAAACACATCAAGAAGATAATTCATCATGATCAAGTGGGCTTCATTCCAGGTATGCAAGGCTGGTTCAAAGTATGCAAATCAACAGATGTGATTCATCACTTAAACAGAGTTAATGACAGAAACCATGTGATCACCTCAATAGATGGAGAAAAAGCCTCTGATAAAATCCAGCACCCGTTCATGTTCAAAACTCTAGAGAAAATAGGGCTCAAAGGAACTTATCTTTGTGAAGGCCATGTATGCCAAACACTCAGCTAGAATAATACTAAATGGAGAAAATTGAAAGCATTTTCACTAAACTCAGGAACAAGACAAAGCTCTCACCACTTTTATTTAATACAGTCCTTAAGACCCTGGCTGAAGCAATGGCAAGAGAAGGAAATTCAAGGGATAAGAATAGGAAGGGAGGAAATCAAACTATCCCTTTTTGCTGATGACATGATCCTATATCGGGATGATCCAAAAATTACACCAGAAAACTACTAAAGATTATAAACAGATTTGGCAAAGTAGCAGGCTACAAGATCAACATCCATAAATCAATAGCTTTCCTAAATGCTAACAATCATAGGGCAGAAGAAGAAATCAGGAAACTGGTCCCATTTACAATATCTGCAAAAAGAATAAAATATCTGAGAAGATGGAAAGATGTTCCATGCTCTTGGTTAGGCAGAATTAATATAAATAAAATAGCCATTCTGCCAAAGGCACTAAATAGATTCAATGCAATCCCCATCAAGATATCAACGTCATTCTTTACAGATATGGAAAAAGCAATTCTCAAATTCATTTGGAACAAGTAACACAGAATAGTCAAAGCATTATTAAGCAAGAAAGACAAAAAAGGTGGTTTCACAATATCAGATCTAAAATTATGCTATAGAGCTGTAGTACTAAACACAGCATAGGGGGTGGAGGGGTGGCTCAGTGGTTACAGTGCTTGCCTGGCACGCCTGAGGACCCGAGTTTGAACCCCAGCACCACATATAAACAGGGCGCTGGAGCAATGAAAGTCACATGAAAAACTAAATAAGGTTGATTCTCTCTTTCTCTCTCACTGTCCCTCTCTCTTTAAAAAAAAAAGGGGGGTGTCAAAATATAATATGGAGGAAAGACAGCTTATTCATCAAATGGTGCTGGACAAACTGGACAGCCACTTGCAGAAAATTGAAATTAGATCCTTATCTCTCATCCTGCACAAAAAACAAATCAAAATGGATCAAAAAACTAGGAATTAAACCAGCTACCATACAACTGCTAGAAGAAAAATTAGGACCAACACGTTAACATACGGGAGTTGGCAACAACTTCCTCAACAAGACTCCCAAAGGGAAAGAATTCAAGACTTAATGAGTAGGATGCCATTAAATTAAAAAGCTTTTGCTCACTGAAGGAATGAGTCAAAACAGTCAAGAGACAACCTACAGAATGGGAGAGAATCATGGCCTGTGATCTCTCTAACAGGGAATAATATCCAAAATTTACAAAGAACTCAAAAAACTCAATAACAAAAACACAAACAATCCAATCAATACATGGGCCAGAGAGCTAAACAGAAACTTCTCAACAGAGGAAATTGAGCAAGCCAATGAAAACATGAGAAAGTGTTCTAAATCACTGGTAATCAGAGAAATGAAAATCAAAACTACCTTAAGATTTGACCTCACTCCAGGCAGACTGGCAAAGATGAAGAAAATAAATGTTGGAAGGGTTGTGGGGAGATAGGAACACTAGCACACTATTGGTGGAACTGCAAACTGGTACAGCCACTCTGTAAAGCAGTGTGGAGGACTGCTCAAAAAATTAGGACTGAATCCACCACATGACCCAGCCATCCCTCTTCTGGGTGTTTTCCTAGAGGAGTCAGAATCAGCACATTACAATGATACAGCAAAATCTATGTTCATAGCAGCTCAGTTTACAACAGCTAAATTATGGAATCAATCCAGATTGCCGCCCTGCTGGATGAATGGATCAGAAAGCTCTATATATATAACGGAGTTCTACTCTGCTATTAGAAACAACAATAATGCACCTTTGAAGGCAAATGGGTGGCAATAGAAGAAATCATGCTGAGTGAAGTTAATCAGAGAGAGTAAAGGGCCAAATGTTTTCCTTCATTTGTGGAGGCTGGAGCTAAACCTAGGATTGGGGGAAAGGCTGACAAATTAATGTATTAGAACCAGAAAATAAAAATGTAATATGTCGATCTTTATGAGATACAGTTGCAAGATACTGCATAAGACATTTGAATAAGCTATAATGTATGCTTTTAAAAAAAACTTAAATGTTTAATCCTATTGTCAAATATATTTAAAAATAACAAGGGATGACAGGAAGGGAGAAAAGGGAGAAATGTTGGAACTGAGTTAAAGCAAGGTACACTCCAAGCATTTATGTCACTGTATATACTATATAGTCATGTGTATAAAAAATGTTCTTCATAGGTATAAGAATTATTTCACTATACTTGGGTATTTTAGGAAAAATATAGGACCCAGAAAAGAGGCAAAGAATTGGGGTACGGGAGGAGGAAGGTAAAGGGGTGCAAGGGTTGGGGGGATATTGGCCAAATTGTATTGCTTATTGTGTGCATCTATGAATATTTGACAAGTCCCTCATTATGCACAACTATAATACACTAATAAAAAAATAAAAATAAAGTCTTTCCATGATTTAGGAAAAATATAATCTGAGACTTCATTTCAAGGCTTACAAGCCTTCAAAGCTTAATGAAGTTTAAGATTCAGGGCAACTTCCTAAAACTATTCCAACTGCATTATATGCATTCCTTGAATACTTTTTCCAGAAAAGTATGTCCCAAGTTTAAGCAAAATACATTTAGAACATAACAAATACTGCACCAATAAAGCATAAATTACTTGTAAATATTGTAGGATGCAAATATCTTCAGGAAGAAGGGATTAAGAAAAGATTAAGTCTTTTTTTTTTTAAAGAGAGGGGGGAGAGAGAGAGAGAGAAAGAAAGAATCAATTTTAATTACTTTTTCATGTGACTTTTGTTGCTCTAACACTTTGTTGTAGATGTGGTGCTGGGGTTTGAACTTGCGTCCTTGCACATGGCCAGGCAAGCACCATAACCACTGAGCCCAATTCTAAATCCAGTCCCAATTTTAAATCTTTCTGCATGGGAAGGTGCCCTTGGATTTACCTTCTTCCACCATGTTGATGACAGAAACTCAGTAAGTTAAGACACATGGAATGTTGATTCTGTGACTAAGCGATATTACTCTTTATAAAGTACATCTGGATTGAGAAGACTATGAGGATGACGGTATTCTCATGTGGTCTTTTCTACAAATGAGGCTGCCTCTTAAAACAGGCTTTCAGACCGATTTTAAAGACTTCCATTTATACTGACATTATTATTCTTCTTTCCTATCTCCCTCTGAAAACTTAGGTGAACCTAACTGGATTACGGCCTTCTGCGACCAGTGAATCAGTATCTGGACTTAAGTCTACTAGTGGTGGCATGTGGGATATGTGTGCTGCCATCACCTAGACATATATTATCATCGATAAACCTTCCCTTCTGCCCTATTTCCAAGAAAGGACAAAATACTTACAGCAACATGCAGGAGGCGTCGAATAGCCTTGTTGTTACCAGAGCCACAATAAGCCATTGCGACAGTATACATTCCAGACCTTCGGAGAATTGGATCCTAAGAAAGAAAAATTCAGTATTAACCATCAATTTAGTACCATGCTGCTAGGCATGGCGGCAGACACCTGTAGACCCAGCTACTTTGGAGGCTGAGGTGGGAGGATCACTTCAGCCCAAGAGTTGAACGGCTGCCTGGGCAACAGAGTGGGACCCCAACCCCAAACCCAAACCAAACAAAACCCAATCAAACAAAAACCAAAATGAAATGGGAACTGCTACAGTTTGAAAGGCATAGGGGCATCAACCAAAACTTGGTTTTGGGTAGGAAACCATGAACTCAAAAAACAAATTATTTTGTTGTTAGTTTTCTAAATAAATATGGAAATAAAAGATTGAATACAGGTGGAATTAATTGTTCTTAATTCCCAAAATTCTGTGCAACATGTCTATCCTACATCATGTTTTAAGTATAACCTTAATTCAATATCAACACCCACAGTCTTAAGGTAGTCAACTCCTAATTATCAAATAAATAACAAAGAAGCTGTTTTCTATTTCCATATTTTAACTCACTTTTACCTCATTATGTAATTCCTGGGCACTGTGCCCCAAATCAAAGAAACATGTAATCTGATAGCTGAACAAATTAATTAGTAATTTCAGCAATTAACTATAGCAGGGGTTGTTTTTACCGGATTCTAGAGAATGGTATCATCTACCACTGACTACCCATCACACATACCACTGGAAAAATAACAGGATTACCCCAATAAGTAGAAAGACTGTTATTGTTTTCTGATGAAAGAATGAAATAAACTTTATAATTTTTATATTAAAAAGCACTGAAAATATCATTATTATTTTTAAAGATAGAGGGAAAGTGAGAAAGAGAGAAAGGGAAAATTATTTTTATTTACTTCATTTGTTTTTTGTTTCTCTGATACTTAGTTTTGTATGTGGTGCTAGGGTTTGAAACTGGGTCCCTGCGCATGCCAGGCAAGCACTATTAAGTGCTGAGCCACTGCTCCAGCCCCTAAAAATATTAATTCTAAAGAAAATCAACTTGTAAGTTCCTAAAGGACTTTTCTAGATTTACTTAACTGAATTACCACTGATGGCTAAAGTTAAGATCCTCGACTTAACTTTTTTTTTTTTTTTTTTTAAAAAGAGGGACAGTGAGAGAGAGAGAGAATCAATTTCATTCAGTCTTTCATGTGGCTTTCACTGTCCCAACACTTCATTACGTATGTAATGCTGGCGTTCAAACCTGTGTCCTTGTGCATGCCAGGCAAGTGCCACAACCGCTGAGCCACCGCTCGAGCCCCAGCGTTCTGCTTTCTTAAATTTTATTAGAACTTATATACCTTCCAAGTAGTTTCATGAACAAATATACCTACTAGAGATAACCAGAGACAGTGGGTGAGAGGAGGATAAATTGGACCTCACCTTATCACGACACAGAGATTCAATGAGTGCATCAGCCTCTTCCATCCTCCCATACATCACTAATGCAATGCCAACTGCAAGACCACGTAGAATCTTCTCATGCTGAGTTTCCTGTGCATAGCCAACCATGTCCTCAATGGCCTGGGCATTTTTAGAGCCCAACATAACTAAACCTAGAGCCAGGCCAGCTGCTTCTCCTACAGAGTAAAGAGTAAAATATTAAAAAGTAAGAGTTGCTTTTATAAAGTCAATTGCACCAATTATGAAAACAGTCATTAGCCTCTGACAGCATTTTTCTCAAATCATCTGATAGAAAGGAAAATATTTCATGTGGAATTACATTTAAACACTTACAGCTGTTTTTCTTTTAAGCCCTGACAGAATGTTTTATCAAATCCAACAATAACTTCAAAGGAGACATATGGCAATTTAAAGCTTTTTTCCTATATCATCATCAAGCACAACACAATATCCTCATGATACAAGGAGATCACTCTAATAACTTCCTATTTGCAGAAGTCAGTTCTACAAGGACACACAGGCTATACCATTTTAGAAAGCCTATGTATCACAAAACATGGTTTTATAAGATATATCTCTCAAATAGGGAAAAATCTACTCTCTTCAAGTATAGAAATTCATTAATTTTTTTTTTCAGGGCTGAGGACCGAACTTGGGGCCTTGCGCATGCTAGACAAGCGCTCTGCCACTGAGCTAAATCCCCAACCCCAAAATCCATTACATTTTTAAGAAGCCATGAAAAGATAGGAAAAAAAAACCACAATCACATTAATTCTAAAATTTGTTGTCTTTAAAAACACATGCTTACCTGTCACAGCATCATCCTGATAAAGGTTTGTTTTTAGCAAATCATATACATCCTGGCGTGCAGTTCCCATGGCAGCCAAACCAAGACCCAGACTGCCTCCATGTCTAACAATCTAGGGAAAAAGCATTTGGCTTCATTGATTTGGCACACTGTACTTAAAACCCAAACTTTTATTCTAACTCCAAAATCTTTTGGGGGACATTAAATATGTAGAGGTTGGCTCAATGACAATGATCAAAGGCTCTGATAATCAGAAAGCCAGTAGTAACCTGAGCAATTTCAGTTTCAACAGAATGATGTTTGCTGATGTAAAATAAGAATTGAGAAGTGGATGGGACAAAAAAAAGTGAAGAGAGAGAGTATAACTGTCCTTCAACAAATTTACAGGAGAGAGGAAAACTCAACAACTAAGAGGGAGATGCAAATGCCAGAGAAAGGTTTTTTTTGGGGATAGGTGAGACCTCAGTATGCTGGTGTGCTGAAGGGATGGAGGCAGTACAAAGATGCTAGAGGAGAAAAACATACCTAACAACATGATTGTGAATAAGGTGGGACAAAATTGGGCCAGAGGACAAAGTTGGTCTTAAAGATTTGGAAAAAACTAACGGCCATGTCAATTTTGAATGTGCAGTGTCCTTTTATTGGTGACAGCACTTCAACCTTGCTTTGGGACTATACTCCTCCTTAGTCTTGATGGGACTGTCTTTAGGAAGCTTGTATCTTGCCCTAACCAAAGTACGGGCCCTGACCCAAGCCAGACCAACAGAATGTTCCTCTTCTGGAATTTTAACCTTTCCCAAGTAAAATCATCTAAGGGCAAAAATGTTTCAAGTTCATTCATCTTGACAGTAGGGCCCTGTTACATAGATCTCTGGAGGTGCCTGGTTCTTAACCTTTGTAAGAACTGGTTCATCAGCTTTTCCATCAGTATCTAAGCTACTTTTGATAAAATTCCTTATTTAAGTCAGTCAGAAGAGGTTTCTATAACTGTCGATTGATGTTGGGTTTTGGAAATCACAAACACTGTCTGATACAAAAGGAAATGAAGGATGGGGGAAATCTTGGGTCAGGTTTGGGTTCAAATTACATTTTCATAACCTGTGTATGAATTTGTAACATCAAATCCCTTCACTATGTAAGACTATGTCACAACAACAATAAATAAATAAATAAGTTGAAAAGAAATGAGGTAAAGGCATATACATGCACACAAGATTTGCAGACGACTGGAGCCGTGGCTCAGCGGTTATAGTGGTTGCCTGGCATGCCTGAGGACCCGGGTTTGAACCCCAGCACTACATACAAAACTAAGTGCTGGAGAAACAAAGGTCAGAGGAAAAAAGAATAAAATTGATCCTCTCTCTCTCTTTAAAAAAACAAAACAACCCCCAAGATTTGTGGAGAAGGGACTTAGGGCTAAGTAGCTGAGACAGACTATCCTATAGGCTCAATCTTTTCACTGAATATGAGGACAGGTGTTCTGGTTTACTTAACCACTCTTTTGATAGCTCTTTTTCTTTTTTCAGTACCAGGGACTGAACCCAGGAGTGCTTAAACACTAAGCCACATCCCCAGCCCTATTTTTTTTTTTTTTTTTTGGAGACAGGGTCTTGCCAAGTTAGCTAGGGCCTCACTAAATTGCTGAGGCTGGCTTGGAACTTGCAAATCTCCTGTCTCAGCCTCCTGATTTGCTGGAATTATAAGTGTGCACCACTGCACCCAGCTCCTAATAGTTGTCTTTTCTTTTTAAAGAGAAAGAGGGACGAGAAAAAAGAGAGAAACAATTTTATTTAGTTTTTCATGTGGCTTTCGTTGATCCAACACTTTGTTGTGTACGTGATACTGGGGTTTGAACCCGTGTCCTTGCACATGCCAGGCAAGCACCTTAATCACTAAGCCACAGCTCCAGCCCCTTCTAATAGCTTTCTAAAGAGTTCACCCAAGCATAAAAGCTAAATCTAAAATCTAAAATCCTATTTCAACGTTCCTTAAAATAACCACAGGGTTACTTAATAAGTTTTTCCAAAATAATTACATTTAAAAAAATTATCAATGATCAAAATAAGCAAGAATTCCAATTTCTGAGAGAACATATGAAATTTAAGTTAGGCTTAGTTTTCTATAAAATGATAGTGTTACATTCTAAGGTCATGTATTCTAAGATGTCTAAAAGTGCAAGAACTGATGTATGTTTTACAACATACTTTGGTATGGTATGTTGTTTTATTTGTCACATATAGGATTTAAAGGGCTGAGAAGCATCATTTTAACTTATAGAAAGGGGGGGGAAGGAAATTGTTAAAAAAAAAAAAAAAAAAACAACCTCTGAAAATAGTACTGTTCTGGGTATTCCCAAATCCTATAAAATCTTTATTCACTAAAATATTTCGGCAAATATAACATTTCCATAGACATGTAAGTAACAGAAATTTAGTTTTCCATTTTAATACTTACATCATTGCTGGCATTCTTGAGCTGATTGAGCAGATAGTCAATTATGTCACCACCATGATTGGCATGAATAAGACCCAATGCATAGAGACCCCCACCTTCCTGATAGGCTGATCCTGGAGAAGTGTCCTTGGGAAGGTATGTTGCCATTAACTGTAATGCTTCCTTCTCATGACCCTGTAAATTTGGGCCATGAAAATATCAGTGAGAGAATGGCACAGGAAAACAGATACAATATTTCCAATTTCTGCCTTTCCTGCAGAATGTTCATTAGATAGAGAAGACAGCAGAGTTCTCTCCTACACACCTTCAGTACTCAAATGAGGATAGCCTGTAAGAGACTCATTCACATGCTAGTTAGAAGACATTGTCAATGCTTCATCTCTTTCTTTGTTTTATAATACTTTCCCAAATAACATTTCAATTCATCCTTTGCAATACGGCTTAGACAGCCTCCACAGGAAAAGAATTTCTACCTTTTATTAAAACAGAAACACACACATTTTATTATCTTATTTAGTTCATCCTTGTCTGTAAGATGACTGATCTGACTTAAAAATATACTTGTTAATTAAGTGTAATAGGCTTTTTTTTTAACCCCAGAAAAACAGTTCCTATTTTGATGCCCATTCACAATGAATAATACATATTACCTTATGAATTACACCCAAACTGGCTGTAGCAGTAAATTTTGCCCAATTAGTGGCTCTGGCCAACCACTCCAAATTATCTCTGTAAGAAAAGAAACCTCAGTCATACTATTTACCTTTTTGTTTTTAAAGAGTGAGAGACAGAGAGAGAGAGAGATACTTTTTATTTAGTTTTTCATTTGACTTTCGTTTCTCAGACACTTTACTGTGTACGCGGTGCTGGGGTTCGAACTTGCATACTCATGCATGCCAGGCAAGCACTGTAATCGCTGAGCTACCACTCCAGCCCCTACTGTATACTTTCTAATAAAACTTAATACCAGTCAAAAGCATTAAAATTTTACCTTGAGGGCTAGGGATGTAACTCAGGGGTAGAGTGCTTGCCTAAGCCCTGAATTCAATCCCCATATAGCAAAAAAAAAAAATCACCTTGAACCATCTCAGATCATTTTACTTTGTGGATCTCAACTTACTGCTGATTCTACTCTACCTCCTAAGTTGTATTTAATATTTTAAAGACTTTTGAAAATGCACGATATATAATCCTACTATGAACAAAAGTAAAATTATTTTCAGCTTCATGTTTCCTCCAAAAGCCTATTATTAAACCACCAAATAAAAGGAACTAACTGTACCTTATAATGAGTAAGAAAATTTAATAATGTCAACAGTCAACACTGTCTCTATTAACGATCATTTTATACCAAAGCAGAACTCTCCAACCATATTTACCTCAGAAACTGGTCACTGGTCGTGCCACAGTGCATGAAAGAGTTTGCTATAACTGTTGCCGTGTGACATACAGAATTCCGTACTGCATCCTACAAAAACAAATGCAGAATTTTTTATTACTGGTAAAACCTCACACACATGCATGCTCTCACACACACTGAGAGGCCCTATTTGTGGCAAAAACAGAAGTCAAATGAACTAAGATTTAAAATATGGATCTTGGGACTTTCTTTATAAAGTAAAGACTAACTAGTTCATAAAAACAAGAAAGTCAAATAGAGATTTATTTGCAGTCTTGAGGTCAACAGCAGATTTTCAATTTTTTGGTTTCTAAATAGTTTAACTTTCCATTTCTCTTCTGCATCTTAGCTAAGGTCTCCAAAGTGTTGGAGTAACCTCGGAAGTGTTCCTCTGGTCTGCAATTTGGGTGGTCACCAAATAATTTTATTTTTCGTCAGATTACCACACAAATGAGCTTCAAATGACTGTCATAAAGGCAAATTATTTGACTTTCCTGCTATTTGAAAAAATTATTTGAAAAGTTTCAAAAAGCACTATCATATGTGCTTTGATCAAACAACTGTTTAGTCATTGAATATGGCTATAAAAAAAGAATACGTATCTTTGGGAAAGGACATTGCATAAAAAGGGAGAAAAGAGAAAGGACTTTCAAGCTATATAATTTTATATATGAAAATGTTTTTGAATCAAACATAAATTACTTATTTAAAAAACAATAACTGTCATGAAGAATAGCTCAACAAAGATAGAAACAAGGGAAGAATCTTTGCTCTTAGGAAGCACACAGTTCAGTGGGAAATACAGACGTATGTTTATTAATATCCTGATTGTTTTATTTGACCAACTGTTACACGTATACATTAAGACAAAAAGTGCTTGGGTATTTTGGTAGTAGGGATGGAACCTAGAGTGCCATACTGCTAGGCAAGAACTGAGTTATATCCCTAGTCACAAGCCATCTCAAATCAGCTCCACTTTTTTTTTTTGGAGCCTGGGTCTTACAATCCTCTTGCCTTAGCCTCTGGAGTAGTTAAGATTATAGGTGTGCACCTGATCCGCAAGATAAAACGCTTTAAAAAAAGAAAAAGAAAATCACCAAGCTTCCCAAAAAGAGACTAGCACAAAACCAGGGGTTCAATCTTTGCTAATTCCCTTCCCATTCCAATAAATCAAAATTTAAATAGTTTTGCTTGTTTGTTTTTGTTTTTGGTGAAGACGGAACTCAGGGCCTCACTCAAACATGCTAAGCATATACTTCCCACTGAACTAAACCCCAGGACCCCACCCACTGTTACTTCTACAAAAATTTAGACACTAATTTCCTTAATCAGGAATAAAATAAAACCAAGTATTCAACAAAAAAAGGGGGGAAAAAAACCCTCCATTGTGGATGAATTTCCTACCTGTGCACACACATGCATGCGTGCGTGTGTGTGTGTGTGTGTGTGTGTGTGTATTTTAAGAGAGAGAAACAGTGAAAGAGACAGAAAGAATTAATTTTATTTTTGGTTTTTCATCTGGTTTTCGTTGCTCCAACACTTAGTTGTGTATGTGGTATTAGGGCTCGAACCCAGGTCTTTGCGCATGCCAGGCAAGCACTGAGCCACCACTCCAGCCCCCCTACCTTTGTGTTTTTGAGAATCATGAGGTCTGTGTTGTTATTTCGAATCAGGAATTGCAGATGTAACTCAATAGCCATTTCACCACTTAAAATTTTAATCATTTTCAAAGTCTGGTCCTTAGGCTCTGGACTCTTCAAAACAATAATGAAAATTCATATTACTGAAAGTCATTAAGCCAATGTTACAGCCTAAACCAGTGAAATTAAAAGTCTACACACATACATAATACAAATTCATTTTAATGGCAGAATCTAGAAAATGTATTATTAATATTTGAGAGGAAGAAAACTGTTTCATTGATAGATGCCAATGAAATACACCAATTTGATGAAAAATACAATCTATTCCAAACTAGCTCCCAATGAAAAATAATGGTAAAAATTTTAAAAACTGGAAAAGAATAATTACTAATGACATAGGAAAATTAAAGAGAAACTCCCTACTAAAGATGGAGAAAACTGAGGGAAAAAAAACCCACAAACCTTTAATCAACACATACATATAATAATCTCATGAACTACCAAGCCATTAAGACAATTCTTCATTAAGGAGAACAAGCATGTTTATATAACAGCCTCAGAAGCCAAAAGTCCTGAAGAGGAAAACATTTATATCAAACACACTGTTGCTCTACTATTTGCCCCGTCCTTTCATAGAGAAAGAGAACATTAGGTGGTCCATTTTGAATATAGCATTCAGCTGTAAATGGATCCAGTTATAGCCATTTTAGTTACAGCCCTTCCTTTTTCCTTTAGCTAACTGTGTTCATTAAAACCTTGAGCTCCTCCAATCAGGGCAAAAGGCAGTGCTGCGTTATCTCACCTTCTGACAGATAATTTGAAGGTTTCTGGAAAAATAGAATTCTTTGGTTAGGGTTCCAGAATTTAACTTCTTCAAAGTGTTGTTTTGGATTAATATTTAAAACTATACTTTTTACAGAATATTCATTTTTATAAAGGGGACTCTGGCATCAAATTTAACAACAAACTTCAAAAAGTAGGTATATATCACTTATTTAAAAGAATTTATGATACAACACGTTAAAAGAATACTCACGATGTCTGGCGTCTTTCCTGTAAGTGCACTGCCTGTCTTTTCTTCTGTTTCCATTGATTCACTAAAATGAAGGGAATCAACAATCAATAATCTGACACACTGTCCTAAATAGAACCTGCAGACAATTTGTTTATACCACAGGTCCAAATCATGTCCAAATTAAATATTTTGCAAGAAAATAGTATTTTCTTCATGAGTATTACCAATAAGAAATGAAGGAAGATCCTAGATATCTCTAACCTGTTACTGAACATCCCTTAAATAAATTCATAAAACACACAAAGCAATTAGGTCAGAAAAATCCATGGACAACAAATACAAGGTAAAATTACCTACCCCAAAATAGTCAGATGGAGATGAACTACCACAGGCAACAGAACCAGTCTAAAGTAAGATGTCAGGGACCATAACAACTACACTAAACAGCCCACTCCCTTCTAGTCAAAGCACCACACCAAGGAGAAAACGCTGGGCAGAGAAAGGAAACACAGACATCATTTTGTTTAAACACAAACACAACAGAAGAGAAAGTTATAGAGAACAGTGAAAATTTATTTCAAAACAAGTAAAAGACATTAAGAAAGTGATACTGGGTGCAGTGGTGCACGCCTATACTCCAGCAACATGGGAGGCGGAGGCAGGTGGATTGTGAGTTCAAATTCAGCCTCAGAAACTTAGTGAGGCCATAAGCAACTTAGCAAGACTCTGTCTCAAAATAAAATACAAAAAGGAGCTAGGGATGTGGCTCAGTAATTAAGCACCTCTAGGTTCAATCCCTGGTACAAAAATAAATAAATAAACAAACAAGAGTGATATTAAAAGAACACCAGAATTTGAAAAATTTAGAAATTAATACACTAGACCCACAGACGAGTTAGAAATGAAAGAGAAAGCCAGATGCAATGGCACATGCCTGTAATCCTGTGACTACGGAGGCTGAGGTAGGAGGATCATGAGTTTAAAGCCAGCCTCAGCAACTTAGGCCCTAAGTAATTTAATGAGACCCTGTCTCAACATAAAAAAATAGAAAAGGGGCTGTGAATGAGGCTCAGTGGTTAAGCACCCCTGGGTTCAATCCCCAGAACAAAAAAGAAAAAAATATCATTGTAGAAAGGAAGATTAATTCAGAAGAAACATGACACCAAATAAACACACAATGCCTTAAATTCTATAAAATATCGATTTTTAAAAATTTGCTAAGTGGCTGGAGCGGTGGCTCAGCGGTTTCGGCGCTTGCCTGGCAAGCACGAGGACCCGGGTTCAAACCCCAGCACCACGTACACAACTAAGTGTTGGAGCAACTAAGGCCATGTGAAAAACTCAATAAAGTTGTTTCTCTCTTTCTCTGTCTCTCTCACTGTCCCTCTCTCTTTAAGAAAAAAAAAATTTGCTAAGAAGTAATTTAAGGTCATAGTAGTCAATGTAAACACACAAAAAGGAAGCATGTAGTAGCAACAAGAAGTTGAAAATGGAAATTTAAAAATAACACTTAATATAGCATAAAAACACAGTATATATAGGAATATAAGGAATTTAAGGAAAAATGTGAAAGACTTTTGCATTGGTATCTATAAAATGCTGCCAGAAAAATTAAAGAAAACCTACATAAATGAAGAAAAGCACATGTTCATACACTATAGATTCAAAACTCTCAGGATTTCAATGTGGGACAAACTGATCAACACAATCCCAATCAGAATGCCTAGACTTCCACAAATGCAAAAGATCTACAATAGTCACACAGTCTTTTTTTTTTTTTCCTAAAGAGAAAGAGAGAGAGAGAGAATCAATTTTATTTTTCATCTGGTTTTAGTATTTCTGACACCAGTTGTGTATGTGGTGCTGGAGTTTGAACCCAGGTCTTCGTGCATGCCAGGCAAGCACTCTACTGCTGAGCTACTGCCCCAGCCCCATACACAACAATCTTGAAGAAAAAAAAATTAATATTGCAGGTTTGGGGACTGGAGATGTAGCCCAATGGTACAGCGCTTACCAAACAGGTACAAGGATCTCAAGTAGCCCCCACTCCTGCAAAGGAGGTCTTACATTATCCCATTCCAAGACTTCCAATAAACTTTAGCAATAAAGTGCTACTGACTTGAACGAAAAGCAATGGAAATAATCTACCAACACATATATATTAATAAACTTATTTTTTGTCAGACTCCAAGGCAACTCAATAGGGGAAGGATAGTCTTTTAAACAAATGGTAGTGGAACAACTGAATATTCATGTAAAACAAAACCTGTTTTACATTTCTACCAGAGACCTAAATACAAAACCTGACATTATATAATTTCTAGAAGAATAACCATGAGGCCAGCAAAAAATTTCTTAGAGCCCCAAAATGGAAAGTTTGACTAACCAAAAATAAAAAATTTTGCTCTTAAAAAGATACCAGTGGGGGGGCTGGAGCAGTGGCTCAGCAGTTAGGGCACTTGCCTGGCATGCACAAGTACACAACTTCAAACCCCAGCACCATGTACACCACAAAGCCTCAGAGCAACAAAGGCCATGCGAAAAACTAAATAAAATTGATTCCCGCTCTTTCTCTCTCTCTCTCTCATACACTGTCCCTCTCTCATTTAAAAAAAAAAAAAAAAAAAGATACCACTGGGGCTGGAGCAGTTGCTCATTGGTTATGGTGCTTGTCTGGCACGTGTGAGGACGTGGGTTCGAACCCCAACACCACATACACAAGAAAGTCTCAGAGCAATGAAAAGCCACATGAAAAACTAAAGAAAACTGATTCTTTCTCTTACTCATTGTTCCTCTCTTTAAAAAAAAAAGAAAGAAAGAAAGAAAGAAAGAAAAAGAACCAATACCACTAAGAAACATACCAAAGCCTAGAATTTTCAAGCTATATATATCTGACAAATGACCTCATTAAAATAACAATGAAACACCACTCTACCAATGAAAAGGTTCAACATTTTTAAAAGACTGTCAGCAACAAATGTTGGTAAAGATGTAGAACAACTACATTGCTTATGGAAGAGTAAAATGGTACAACCACATTGGAAAAGATGGACAGTTTCTTACTAAGTTAAACGTATACCCTATTATTTAGCTATTCTACCGCCCGACATTTGCCCAAGAGAATCGAACACATCTATCTTTAAAAAGCCTTATTCAAGAATGTTCACAACCCTTGTTTTTTGTTTTTCTTTCCTGTAGTACTAGGGATTAAACCCTAAGGCCTGGTGCCTGCTAGGCAAGCGCAGTACCAATGAGCTTCTTCCCCAATCTTTTTTTTTTTTTTTAAAGAGAGGGAGGAACTGGGCTGGAGCAGTGATGGTTACAACACTTCCCGGCATGCATGAGGACATGGGTTTGAACCCTAGCACCATGTACACAACCAAGTCCACGTGGCAATGAAAGCCACGTGAAAAACTACATAAAACTGATTCTCTTTCAGTGAGAATCAATGAGAGAGAGAGAGAGAGAGAGAGAGAGAAAAGACAATCAATTTTATATAGTTTTTCACATGGACTTCGCTTCTCTGAAACTTTGTTGTGCACGTGGTACTAGGATTCGAATCCATGTCTTCATGCATGCCAGCCAAGTGCCGTAACCGCTGAGCCACTACTCCAGCCCCCTCCCCAAATCTTTTTTATTTTGAGATGGGGTGGTCTTACTAAATTACCCAGGCTGGCCTTGAACTTTCAATCACCCTGCCTCAGCCTCCTAATAACTGGGATTACACACCTGCCCAACAGCTTCGTTTTTTGTTTGTCTGAAGTACTAGGAATTGAACCCAGGGCCTCATGTATTCTAGGCAAAACTCAGTATCATTGCGCTACATCGCCAAGAACCAGAAACAACCCAAAGGTCTATCAATAGAAGAATGGATAAACTCTAATATACTCATACAAAGAAATGTTATTCATCAATGAAAAGGAATCAGTTACTGTAATTCACTGCATAATCACTGCAGATTTTATAACAACTTGATTTTGCTAAAAAGTGTGGGCCATGACCATTATGTGAAGCATTAAAAAAGATGTGTCTGTATTACTTACAAATTATTTATTGTAAAACTGACTTTGGTGCAAGATTAGGATGCACAGACTTGAAACATATGTTAATGTAGTGGTGACAATTATGCAGCAACCAACCATATTAATTCACCTCAAAACATCGATGTACATTATACACGTTATTCCAAAGAAAAAGAAAAAAAAATACATGCTATATGACTCCATTTTTATGAATTTCAACAACTGGCAAAACTAATGTGTGGTAATACGGATCAAAACAGTGGTTTCAGGGCTGGAGCGGTGGCTCAGTGGTTTTGGCGATTGCCTGGCAAGCATGAGGACCCGGGTTCAAACCCCAGCACCACGTACACAACTAAGTGTTGGAGCAACTAAGGCCATGTGAAAAACTAAATAAAAGTTGTTTCTCTCTTTAAAAAAAACAAAAAACAAAAAACAGTAGTTTCCTTGGAGGCAAGAGGCTAACTGCAGAGGCCACAAAGTTTCTGGAATGGTAACGGAGGTGCTAATTACATGGGTGTTATGCTATCAAAACTCATCAACTGTATACTGATGTGGGGTGCATCTCACTTTATTTAAATTATTAATCAAAAGAAAAAGAACAGAAGCAAAAAAGGAAAAAAAGTGGCAAGACAGGCAAAGGAGACCAAATATACCTATGACAGAAAGCTCCCAAAATAAAAATAAAGCAAAGGAACAACACAAATAATAAAAACTAAAATTAAGGAAAACCTTACAGAGGCAGGAATAATTGTGGTGTTTCTGAGACCAATAGGAAGGTCAGCGAAGTTTGAAGGCAGTGAGCAGAGGAGGCGGCCAGATCATGTGTAGTTGTCTTGGTACCTGTGGGAACTGAGTCCAGGAAACACCACCGACGCCAGATCTGCAGAAGCTCAAGTCTTATATACAATGGCCTGGTATTTGAATATAATCTAAGCACACCATCCTTGGGTGTGCTTCAAAGCATCTATAGATCACTTACAATAAAACAATGTAAATGCCATGTCTGTGTATATTTTGTGCAGATCTAATTCTTTCCCCCCAACTATTTTCAATACGTGATTAGCTGAATCCATGGATGGAGCACTTGTGGAAACAGAGGGACAACTGCATAGCACTGCAAGGTGCTTTCAGGACTTACAATTTTATTTGAAATGTATATGGAAGATATTACAGGTTGAAAGAAAAATGACATCTTATTCAGGTTTCAGAAAAATGACTTACTGCTGTGTGGAAAACTCTGGGAGAAAAATCAGAAGGTATAACCAAGATATAAACATTTTTAAAAAGTGGTCTAAATACATAAGGAAGAACAGGAAAATATAAGATTGAATACTGTATTAACCTATAATATTTATGCATTTAGTTGATTTTTTTTGTTTGTTTTGTTCTTTTTAAGTTTTTCATTTGGTTTTCGTTGCTTACACTTCATTGTGTACGTGGTGCTGGGGTATGAATCTGCGTCCTTGCACATGCCAGGCAAATGCCATAACCGCAGATCCACCACTCCAGCCTCTGTGTATTTAGTTTTAATAGAAGCACAAAAAGCTAAGAATGTTTCTTACTTTCCAAATATCTACATATCTAAGACAAATACTAGTAAGCCCACCTACCCCACCTAAGATTTCTTTTTTGTTTTGGTACTAGACATTGAACCAGGACCTCAGGAATGCTAGGTAAGCAGTCTAACAATGAGCAGCTGTAGATCCTTGATCCTTTTCACAGTGTCTTGCTAAGTTGGCTCAAACCTGCCATTCTCCTGTCTCAGCCTCCCCAGTTGCTGGGATTGCAGGTAGATTTTTAACTTATTTGATTAAAGAGCACACATGTGTCTTTCCCTACCAAATAATCCATTTCTTTGGTTTTCCTTAGTGTACCTAGCATAATGAAAAACAGAGCAGAAGTTAAAATAGATCTTACAGTTCACGAAAGCTAATGGTTAAAATTATTTATTATTAGAACAAGCCATCCATGAATATTATATCTATTGAAGAAAGATTGTTCAGTTAGTTCTGCTGCAGAAAACAAAAAACAACTTATACCTGTCTTTCTCTGATCCTGGAACAGTACCAGTATTGGTGGATCCAGGCACAGAAGCAATTGGGGTGCCAACAGTTCGGAGATTCTGGATTACAGATGACAAAAACTGCTGGCTAGCACTTTCATACAAATCAAAACAAATTTGATAAGCCATCAGGAGGTTGTCTTCCTTTACCAGTTTTTCTAAGATATCACTCACAGCCTGAGGATCATCCAAGAAAATTAAGCACTGAAATGGAGATAAAGAACAAGTATACAATAACTGAAAACCGCATGTACATGGTACTTAGAGCACAACAAACATTTGACAATACAGGAATATTCCATATGTAAGCATAGGCAAACTGGGGGCACATTATCCAGCCTACCCTTCTATTTCTATCTTTTATTCGTTGTTTACTGGTGCATAATCGTCTTAAGTAATAAAGGGATTTAATGTTACATTCATACATTCACACGTTATGACAGTGTGATGTGGACCCATTCCTTATCTACCACTCCCCCATCACTTATCTCCTCTGATCTTCCCCACCCCACCTCCACTTACAAATTTATATAGTTATGGATGAATAATTTTTTTTTACATTTTCTGGTTTTAAATGCCTGCATGAGTATTATTCAGCACCTCTGGCTACCTTTCTATTTCTGAACCCAATACTATATGAAGTTTTCCTGAAAATAGAATCTGCCCTCCAGGAAAAAAAAAAAATCAATTTCCATGGATTATGTTTACAAATCCCTGTAATTATTAGTATTCAATATTAGATGATGAATGAATCTTGGCCTCTTTGTTGTTGTTGTTTTACACAACTGGCCACTGAACTTAGTGCTCCACCACTGAGCTATACCATCTCCTTTTTTCGAGACACAGTCTCACTAGATTGTCAAGACTGCCTTAAACTTGTGAACCTCCTGTCATAGCCTCCAAAATAGCCAGGATTACACTAAGGATGTCACTAAGCCTGGCTGCTTCTTTAAATCTTATCCAAAATTATATTCAAGTGCTCCTTAACTTATAATTTCTATTATCATATATTGTAGGAACCAGGGTTGGAGTGATGGCTCAGCAGTTATGGCACTTGCCTGGCGTGCACAAGGATGCAGGTTCAAACCCCAGTGCAACGTACACAATGAAGTGTCGGAGCAAAGAAAGCCATGTGAAAAACTAAATAAAACTGATTCCTTCTTTCTCTCTTAAAAAAAAAAAAATTAATGTGTTAGACTAGGACAAGAAAGATCAAAATTATCATTTTGAAATACTTCTCTTGCTACTCTTATGATTGATTTGTCAGATAATTTAACAAAATCATCAGATAAAGTTAGGATTTTTCTTCTAAGAAATCAATGTAAATTTCCTTGTTCCCTTAAGTAGCAAGTAACTCAACATAAAGATAAACACATAACCAGTTATTATGTATTTACAGGAAATAATGGAAACCAGTGACCAATAACAGGGAGATAGTTAAGTTAGGCAAAGTACATAGACTAAAATACTACTGCATAATCAAGAAAGAGTTTGACAAAAGTTTGTGAAAAGTTATAATGAGGAAAAATGTTAAACTGAAGGCTATACATAATTGATACTGTTTGTCTCAGGGAAGGGAACTTGGTAGCTGGAGTAAACAAGAAGGAATACTTCAATGTACACTCTTATCGTTCTTTGTAAATTTGAAATAATGTGAACATACTGCCTGTTAAGAAATTTCAGGGGCTGGAGCAGTGGCTCGCCGATTACAGTGCTTGCCTGGCATGCACAAGTACGTGGGTTCAAACCCTAGCACCACATACACAACGAAGTGTTGGAGCAACAGAGGCCACATAAAATCTAAATAAAATTGATTCTCTCACACTGTGCCTCTAAAAAAAGAAAAAAAAGAAATATATTTCAGGGCTGGAACAAAGTAAGAGATGTCCTGGGTATTAAAATATGAGGTACTGTCAGTTTAATCAGGAAACTTTTGTCATGTGGAGTTTTTAAAAATTATTATGAGGGTCTGTAGCGGTGGCTCAGTGGTTCCAGCACTTGCCTGGCATGCACAAGGACGCGGGTTCGAACCCCAGCAGCAAGTGCACACCCAAAGTGTCAGAGCAATAAAAATCACATGAAAAACTAAATAGTAGTGATTCTTTCTCTCGCTGTCCCTCTCTCTTAAAAAAAAAAGAAATATATTTCAAGGGCTGGGGTGTAGCACAGAACTCAATAAAAAATATAAAGGATGAAAACACATGAAAGCACATATAGTGAAGAAACAGTATGTGCAATAAAGGGGCTGGAGCAGTAGCTTGGCGGTTATGGCACTTGCCTTGCATGTGCGAGTACACGAGTTCAAACTCCAGCACCACATGCACAAGGTGTTGGAGAAATGAAAGTCACATGAAAAACAAAATAAAAATTGCTTCTCTCTTTCTCTCTCACTGTCCCTCTCTCTTTAAAACAAAACAAAACAAAGCAAAACAAAACATGTGCAATAAAATGCTATGCCCTTAAGCAGAATACAAAAGTCTCTATAGTGTGATGATTATCTAGAAGCTGCTGGGCATGGAGGCACATGATGGCAATCCCAGCTACTGAGGAGGCTAAGGTAGGAGGACTGCCAATTTTGAGGCCTGCCTAGGTAACTTGGTGAGATCCTATCTCAAAATACAAATCAAAAAAAAGGAAGGCTGAAGGTGTAACTCATACCTGAAGCCTTGAGGCCCTGTTAAAAAAGAAAAACAAAGACCTCTGATTTAGAAAAATAAAAAGGGATGGGGAAACAGTTCAGTGATACAGTGCCCTGGGTTCAATCCCTAGCACCAAAAGGAAAAAAAACAAAAGGCAAACGTATACACATGTCCAGTCAACAAAATGCAACATGGTCACTAAAAAGATGCAACAGATCTGCATGTACCAGTACCTTGGGGAAAACATCTAGAATCACCTTTGGGAAAAGTCCCAGGGAAAGGAAAAGGGAAAGATGTACTTTTCATATTATAAATTTTCTGTACAGTTTGGATTTTTTAAAATGTCCAAGCAAATACATAAATGGAAAGAGACCAAGAAAACATCCAAATATTTGGATGTGTTTGAATACAGAACCCACAGATAAATTCTATGGTTTGAATTCTTATACTATATAATATAGCATAAGTACTGTTTTTATCTTCTACCTTCTTTTTTAACCTGCATTTCCAAAATTTCCTTAAATGCTTAAATTATTTTCAAAATGAAAAAAGAAGGCATTATGAGATTTCATTTCTCATCAGTAAAAAGGAATATAAACCACATGTTATCTTCAAAAAGCTATAGACAAGATCGGCCGAGATACATATGTGAAGCCATTAGAGTAATGAAATAAAATATAGTACAATATGGTGTAACATGGCAGAGCACAGTGCAATGTAACATGGTGTAATTACCTGACAAACATTGATGAAATCAGGTTTCTCCAAGTTCATGTAGATTTTAACTAGAACTCTTAGCACTTTATTCCGAAACTGTTTATTCTGCATTAAAGACATGCAGAGCTTGAGGCTATAAGCTAGCATCCCTGGGACATCATTCTGAAAGACATAATTTTAAATTACATCATTATCTGGTTACTGAAGCATTATATTTATTTAGAAACAGAACTACTTTAACCTACCTTCTTCAGTCTTTCAAGACAAGCAATGACTTAAACCTCTTAAATAATAAAAAATATTTTAAACGTTTCTAGAAATTTTTAATAAAGAATTATGTATTTCCTTATTTTCATAAAAAATGGACTGAAAGTAATTTAATATTTAGTGGTCACCGAGAACCATCACTGTATGAACAAAGTATATTATAAGATTGATGCCGTTTCTTATAAAGAGTCCTTCAACTGCCCACACATTGACTATGCTCTTCAACTCTGTCTGTTGAAAGCTTTCTGCCTCCTACCTTGCTACCAGACTCCTTCCTGATTTATTGCCTGTACTTACCAGCCAGAACTATCTCAAGCTCTGCAGGACTCAGGCACCCAGTGCTGTTACATGTCTGGTGTTCTGTGAGGAAACCTTGACCTACATGTGTGTTTACTTTTGTTATTCTTACAAGTACCCACTGTAATTGAGATAGCACCCTATAAAGGTTCTTCAACATAAGTAAACATAATATAGAGTTACAGAAATGTCTGTCAAAAAGCAAGCTGTGACTTGTTGGCATAAGTAAAGAAATCAACTTAATGAACTGTGACTAGCATTTTATTAAATTAGATAATTTTAAAATATCAGAATTAGATCATAAATAATAAGGATAGGCGCAATATAAATGTAGGCAATAGAATGCAAAGTAAGATGAATTTTTTACTCTCTCTCCCCATCCATCCATCCATTTTACCAATACTGGAGATTGAACTCAAGGGCATTCTACCACTGAGATATATCACCAGAATCTTTTTATTTTGAGACAGGGTCTTGCTAAGTTGCCAAGGCTAGTCTTGAACTGGTGATCCTACTGCCTCAGCCTCATGAATAGCTGGGATTAAAGGTGTGCATCGCTGTATCCAGCTTGCTTTATTTTAAAAAAAAAACATGTATTAGTCCTTTTCTTTCTATCTACCTACCTATGTAAAATTGCCTGTTTCCCCTCTGGATTCCCCCAATAGATTGTCTGATCTGGACAGGAACTGTTGGTCTTGTTTGCCACTGTTATCTCCAATGCCTAGAACAGTATTTGGTACATAGGAGACATTCAAAATATATTTGCTGAATGAATGACAGCAAATATTTTAATCTTATTCATGTGAAGACAAAGAGAGACTACAACTGCACAAAAATGAAACTGAGAGTGAAACAAGGACCATTTATATGTTCACTCATTCATTTACTCATGTAAATAAATCTTACTACTGGTGCTAAACAATGACTTAGACTTTGATGTCACAGTGATGGAAAAAGTCACAAAGTACCTATTCCTAGTAGGAAAGATAATTAACTCCCTAATAAAACAATTAATTAAAAACTGATTAATACTTGGTGGAGGTTGAGGAGGGAAAGGACATTGGGGACTGATGAAAGGCTCAGCAAACAAGATAGCTGAGCTCTATTCATGAATGGGAATGCAAGTTAAGAAAGAAAGAATAGTTTTCAAAAAGAATACCTTTTGGGCATGGATATGGGGTAGGGCATATCAGGAAATAAGAAAAGGCCAAAAACGGCTGGAGTACAGAAAGACAGCTCATGGAGAAGGGGAAGTGGTAAAGCAGGGTGGGCCTGCAGGTTAATGTCCGTTTAACTCAGTCTTGCATCTTTGCGACCACTTTGGTAACTTAAACTATCTTACTTACTGTAAAATGGTCTCAAATCTGGACTCTATTTCATAGTTTAAACTACAATAAATTAATTAAAATAATTTATCAACACATTCTTCTTTAAAAGGATAGAGTAATAAATACAACTTTCCAGGCAAAACTTCAAAAGAATAATATAAATATAAAAAACTTTGGCAAAAAAGCAACCTTATAAGGGGGGAACCCAAGCTGGGCATCCATGATATGGCATTAGCCCTGGATAACTAAGTATATATACAATGGTTCTTGAATGTTTCATAATGTTTCCCCCTCAATTGTGTCTCTATATCCATCTAATTAAAAAAAAAAAAGCAACCTTATTTTTTCTAAGCTAGATTTTCTTTGCACTACCCAGATTTGCACTACCCCATCAATAACAATCTCTAAAATGACATCATCTACTTACTGACTCCAGTATGGTCTTCTCAAAGACGTCTAGTCTTCGTGTCTCCAGAGCAATGCCAATAGCCTGTTTATATTTGTGATCATCTAAACATCGCTGGAACATTTTATTCACAATGCCTTCCAGCCTCTGGTCAATAGGTTTTTTTTCTCCTTCAGGCAAATCTGCATTTTCCACGCATTGTTTGGTATAATGATCAATGCATTTTGCTATGGAAAAAATAAAATAACTCTGATTACCTTGTAAATTGGGCTAAACTACCAGAAATGGCAATGTTCACATTTACACACTTGTAAGATAACTAAAGTAATGAGAAAATTTAAAACATTAGACTTTATGCTTTCATATAAAATGGTTGTCTTTGCAACGGTTATAATAAAGAACCATTGCCATAAGACTTACATTAATTATTCAAAACATTTTTAGGAACCACGGTATGCAGCTCACGTTTGAGGTCCTGGGTTGGATCCACATCATCAAAAAAAAAAATTTTTAGAAAACTAAAAATTAAAAAAGCTATCATTACCTTTTCATTTTTTGGTTAAAACTATATTATCCTACTTAATTGAGCTCCTTCAAAAGATCTGATTACAAATAATTGCTGACTATTCCACTCAAAAAAATCAAACATTTGCTAGGCACCATGGCACATGCCTGTAATCCCAATAGCTGGGAAGGCGAAAGCAGGAAGATCTCAGGTTTGAGGCCAGCCTCAGCAACTGACCCTGTCTCAATATAAAAAAATAAAAAGGGCTGGGGATGTAGCTGGGGATGTAGCTCAGTGGTAAAGTGCCTCTGGATTAAATCCCCAGTATCAAAAACAAAAGAACCACTTGCTGTTAGGCTATTTTAAAAGGCTATTATATTTTTATATACAAAATATCTTAGACTTCTTCACATTTAGTGAAAACAGAAACTATTAGCATCTTTTGGGGGGGTGGTTTGCTAAGTTAAATCATTTAGGGCCTTGCTAAGCTACTGCAGCTGGCCTTGGACTTGGCAATCCCGCTTTCGCTGGGATTACAGCAGCGCTTCCACACCAGCTCCTTGAGAAGGACTGTGTTTAAATTATCTCTGTAGAACAATGGCAAAATGACTTGAAATGTGCCACAGATTCAAAAGGCAATCCCAAGACTTTCAAAAAATTTTCCCAGTAACCGTAGCAAATCAGATGAAAGATTCATTGCCGGGGGCCAGCCCTGGTTGAACTCGGGTCCCCGAAGGAAAAGTGGAGTCGGCGGCACGAAGGAACGGCTGGAACCTCCGGGGCAAGTTGCAAGCAGACACAGTTCCCTGCTTGAGCAAAATGCCCTCTGTTTTTTATTGTTGAACATTTTTATACAGGTGCACAAACAAGACTTTCATTATCTGTTTTATTATACAATTTTCTTTTTAGTTTTACAGCAAACTTAACATTTTAACCATTAGTACAATTTATGTCTTCGACCTTCCCACCACATAGACCATATGTAACTAATTGGTATAAACTGTTGCCTTTTTCCTTCAGAGACTTCTTTAAACCATTGTCTCACTTGATAAGAGAAGCGTTTGAAGTTTTTTGTGCTACATTAATCTAGAAGCCCTATCTTAGCATAAGTGAAAAGTTTATTATTAGCTAGGGACCAAATGTAACTATTTGGTTTAAACTGTTTCAGAGCACCAGACAAGAAACTTTATCATAAAGTCATGGTCACATCTTTATAGACTGTTTTATGTACTGCACAGAGAAGCTTTATTTACTAAAAGAATAATATTATACTTAATTCTTTAAGCCTGTTTTGATCAAACACTTCCCCAAACTATACCTCCCTATTTTTATCCCGAGGCTACTTAATTGGCTAGACTACATTTTAGGCTATTATACCCTTATACCCTATTAACTGCAGATCTAAAATGATCATGTCATAGTGACCTTACTAGATATATTATAGTTATCTTAAATCCTATAATTGTTAGTTTTATATAATTTTTGTGCTTCTTAATCTATGGGCTAAGAGGTAAAATCTAACTTCTATAAAGACAAGAAAGGCAAATGTGACTTATTCACTGCCGAGGGGTCAAAACTCAACCTCTGCAGGAACAGGGAAGATAAACATGTCTTTCTGCAGATGTTTTACGTATCCCAGTTTCTTTGTTCCTTAGTTCTAATTATTTTGCTTTCTATATCCAATTTTATTTTAAAGCCATTATAGCTTTATTATCCATGATTTCTATATGTGTTATTACTAATACTCTTCTCAATAATCTGCAACAGTAGTTTGAGTAATGTAATTTTTATAACAATCAGAAAGTTTCTAGTTTAAGTAAATTCATAATACATATAATTACTAAAACACAGCCAATTTCTAGAAGGGATGGTTTTGGCAATCTCCAGGGCTGGCTTTGCCTAGCCCATCCCCAAGCCTGGACTTTGTCAGACAGAACTTCGGTGGACAATGCCTCCTCCAATTCATTGTCTTGGTATAAGGTGATGCCACCTATTTCCCCTAACCAGATGTGTGCAAATTCATGCAATCAAACATACGCTCAACTTGACTTCCACGTTTCACAATGATGTGGGTACATGGGGGATGTAGAGTGACGAGTACCACTACCACACCTGATAAAAAGACTACAGTTTGTTTGCAAGTTAGTTATATTTGTTTAGAATCAGATCTTAACCTTTCTAAAATGGCATTTCCCCAAGACTTCTACATTCCAAAGGAAGGTAGAGGAATCACCCAAGAAGAGGGATGTAAATACTAGTTATCCTTCCTATAACTCATTGGCTCATCTCCTGCCCTTTCAAGAAGAAAGGAGACAAAGACAAAATTAATTACAAACTACAGTCCTAGGAAACAAATAATTTGATTAAGAAGTTATTGGACCATAAGCTGGTACATGCTAAATAAGCCTGTATTTGGGGGCAAGCAGTCGACTTTTATAAACTAGAATATACCACATTCAGGATTCATATCAAGGAGAAAGAACCATGAAGGATCAGGTACAATTAATAATAACAAAGTAGCAGTCACAAAATACATTAAAAAATTATGGCCACGGGCTAGAACAGTGGCTTAAGTGGTTGGAACACTCACCTGGCATGCCCAAAGACCCCGCCACCTCCCATTAACTCTCAGCACCACACACACAACTAAGTGCCAGAAAAATGAAGGCCAGATGAAAAAATAAATAAAAATTGATTCTCTCAATAAATAAATAAATAAATTTATTTGGACAGTCATGTGGAACATGCTTATTATTCCAGCTACTTGGGAGGCTGAGGTAGGAGGACTATAAGTTTAAGGCCAGCCTCAGCAACTTATCAAGACCTTGTCTCAAAATAAAACAAAGAAGCTGGGGATGTGGCTCAGTGGTCAAGTGCTAGCATGTGTGAGGCCCCAGGTTCAATCCCAAGTACAAGGAAGGGGGAAAAATGGTTGTTAAAAATTTTTCATCGGTCTCTAATATGAGCTTTTAAACTCAATTGTAGTTAACTGTGGATCCTAAGAATCAGAACATTTGGGAATTTTTTTCTTCTATAATAGGGGGGTAAAATGTACCTACTGCCCAAGTTTTAAGTGATATTCATATTATCTCATTCACCAGGTTTGACATAATTATATCCCAGGTGTATGTGATAACTAAAATTCAGGACCTAGCCTTATTTCCAGCTGAAGTTTCACTATAACTAGGAGAAAGTTTACTAGTCTTGAATTTTTTTTTTCCCCCCGCAGGGCTGAGGACTAGAGGAGGCAATGTCCACTGAAGTTCTGTCTGACAAAGTCCAGGCTTGGGGATGGGCTAGGCAAAGCTAGCCCTGGAGACTGCCAAAACCATCCCTTCTAGGAATCGGCTGTGTTTTAGTAATTATATGTATTGTGAATTTACTCAAACTGAAACTCTCTGATTGTTATGAGAATTCTATTGCTTAGACAACTGTTGCGGATTGTTGAGAAGGATACTTGTAATAACACATATAAAAATCATGGAAAACAAAGCTATACTGACTTTAAAACAAAATTGGATATAGAAGCCAAAATAATTAGAACTAAGGAACAAAGAAATAGTATATGTAAGACATGTTTACCTTTCCTGTTGCAGAGGATGAGCTTTAGCTCCTTAGCAGTAAATAAGACATGTTTGCCTTTCCTGGCTTAGTGGAGGTTGAGTGTTAACTCCTTAGCAGCAATTAAGACATGTTTACCCTTTCTGTCTCTGTAGAGGTTAGGCTTTTACTTTTTAGCCCATAAATTAGGATGCACAGATATTTTATAGGATTAACATTTGTAGGATTTAAGATAGCTATAGAGTATGTGGTAAGGTTACAATAACAAAATAGTTTTAGGTTAGTAGTTAATAGGGTATAAGAGTTATAATAGACTATATCATAGTCTAGCTAAATAAGAAACTTTTCATTTATGCTAAGATAGGGCTGCTAGACTAATGCAGTGCAGTGACCTTTAAGTGCCTCTCTTATTTAGTGAGCTAATGGTTTGTAGAAACCTCTGGAAGAATTTAGGGAGGCAGAATTTGGGGCAGCGTTTGGTCTCTGTCCCTTGTAAAAGTAAGTTTCAATAATATGATCAATGTGGTGGGGAGGTCGGGGCCATGAATCGTACTAATAATGGCTGATGTTTTAAGTAACTTTATGTCTGATGCTCTAAATCAGTTAAACCAAATAGTTACGTATGGTCATTGTGGTGGGGAGGTCGAGGACATAAATTGTACTAATGGGTGATGCTTTAAGATTACTGGAAAACTAAAAAGATGATTGTACAATGAAGCTGATAACGAATGCCTTGTTTGTACATCTGTATAAAAGTGTCCAACAATAAAGAACAGACGGCATTTTGCTCAAGCAGGGAACTGTGTCTGCTTGCAACTTGACCCGGAGGTTCCAGCCATTCCTCCACACCGACTCCACTCCTCCTTCAGGGACCCGAATTCAGCTGGGGCTGGCCCCCGGCAGAGGACCAAACTTGGGGCCTTGCGCATGCTAGGCAAGTGCTCTGCCACTGAGTTAAATCCCCAACCCCTAGTCTTGAATTTTTTGAGGTACTATTTATGCTACTGGTTAAGATGCCAGGAAGATAATCCTAAATTCTATCTGGTATGCTCCCTCACAAATCTTAGTGACATTTTAAAAAAATATGCATTACAAAATTTAGAAGTATAAGAAAAGCACACAGAATTGGTCTCTCGATCAACAATCACCCTCCAAAGCAAAGATGATACACAGAATTTAGACGCAGGGAAGGTGTCCCCTATCTCCAGCATTTTGTAACAAGAGTCCTGTAAACAAAAACAATCTGTAAAACGGTGGCAAACAAGCACTTGCAGATCACTGCTGAAAAAAATTACAACCATGATGCATCAAAATATCAAAGAAAAGGGGCTGGAGCCGCGGCTCAGTGATTACGGTGCTTGCCTGGCATGCGCAAGTATGTGAGTTCAAACCCCAGCACCACATATGCAACAAAGTCTCGGAGCAACAAAAGCCATGTTAAAAAAACAAAAAAACAAAAAACAGAAAACAAAAAAAAAAAACTAAATAAAATGGATTCTTTCTTTCTCACTGTCCCTCTCTCTTAATTCAAAAAAAAAATCAAAGAAAAGAGAAAAATAGGTGTATTTAATCACCACTTCCAACAATGTGAAGTGTTTTGCTTTCAAAATGATATGGCCTATCCTTTAAAACCATCTGTTCTTCCTACAAGAATTAAGAAAAAAAAAAAAAAGTGAACAAAGAACCCAGGAGAAGTTGGCCATGTATTGCACACCTGAGATCTCAACTGTGTGGGAGGCTGAAGTAGGGGCTTACCAGTTCCATATCACCCTGGGTAATGTAGTGAGACCTCCGGCTCGTAAAAAAAGACAACTTAGTTAGAACCTCAGGAACACCAGAAGGTGATCTCCTTCTGCTCGACTATGCAGCATTTCCTAATTTCTGACAGAGAATGTGAACTTTTTTCCTCATAAAGGTCCAGGTGAATAATGTGTATTCACCTTCTAATCAACAATGGAAAACACCTGCACTGTACATTTCCTGTCAGAGAACACTCTTGGGCTCTCTGAAACTTTAATTCCACCTAAAGCACGCAGTCCCTTTCAACTACAGACATAAGTTATCAAATACCGAAATATTTTTTAAAGCTACAAAATCTTTGAAAAAAACTTTACACAGCTATTTGAACTTACCACTCTGGCTGAAATACAAGACAGAGAATCCAAAACTTTGCCTGAGTTACCCTTGCTTTAGTGTCCCCAAAGGCCCACGTGTTCAAAGGCTGATCCCCAGTGTGGTGCTACTGAGAGGTGGAGGAACCATGAGGCAAGGAGTTCTGCTCTACCACATGGTCCTTGCGCTGACTGCCTTGCCACAGACTCAGTAACAGAGACAGTTTTCTTTTTTTTTTTTAAGAGAGAATCAACTTTATATAATTTTTCATCTGATTTTCATTGCTCTGACACTAAGTTGTACAGTGGTTCTGGGGACTGAACCCAGGTCCTCACACATGCCAAGCAGAGCTATAATCGCTGAGCCATGGCTCCAGTCCCAACAGAGCCAACTGATCAGGAACTGAAGCCACCACCCAAACTCAGACAAAATAAAACTTTACTTTCCATAAACTGATAATCTCAGGTAATGTGTTATAATCACAAAAACAACAACAACCAACTACCCCCTCATTTCAAAAATAAACAAGCTGGGGCTGGAGCAGTGGCTCAGGGGTTGTGGTGCTTGCCTGGCACGCTTGAGGACATGGGATCGAACACCAGCACCATATACACAACAAAATGTGGGAGCAATGAAAGTCACATGAAAAACTAGATAAAACTGATTCTTTCTCTCTCTCTAAAAATAAACAAACAGGGGGCTGGAGCAGTGGCTCGGCAGTTACGGCATGCACAAGTACACGGGTTCAAACCCCAGCACCCACATACACAACTAAGGGTCAGAGCAATGAAAGCCATGTGAAAAACTCAATAAATATTGATTCTGTATCTTTCTCACTGTCCTTCTCTCTTCAAAAAAACAAACAAACAAAAAAACAAGCTGGGGCTGGAGCAGTAGCTCAGCAGTTAAAGTACTTCTCTGGCATCAACTGAGTACCCAGGTTCGAGTCCCAGCGCCACATACACAAGTTAAGTGTCAAAGAAATAAAACCCAGATGAAAAAATAAATAAAATTTGATTCTTTCGTTTTCTCTTTCTCCCTTTTAAAAAATAAATAAATCAACAAACAAACATGCTGGGTGTAGTGGCACACTCCTATTATCCCAGTGACTGAGGAGGTTTAGTGAGGCAGGAGGGTTGCAAGTTCAAGACTTAGGCTAGGCAAATTAGTGAGACCCTGTCTCAAAATAATTAATAAGTTCTGGGAAGAGCTGGAGTGTTGGCTCAGAGGTTACAGCACTTGCCTGGCATGCATGAGGGGACCTGGGTTTGAGTCTCAGCACCACATACACAAACAATTAAGTGTCAGAGAAACGAAAGCCAGCTGAAAACTAAATAAAATTGACTCTCTCTCTCACTGTCCCTCTTAAAAAAAAAAAAAAAAAAAAGGTGGGGGAGTTTGGGAATAGGGCTTAGTGGTAAAATTTCATGATAATACCATAAAAGGAAGGAAAGCAGGGCTGGAGTGGTAGCTCAGCAGTTACAACACTTGCCTGGCTTGCACTAAGATGCAGGTTCAAGCCCCAGCACCACATACACAACAAAGTGTTGGAGCAACAGAAGGCACATGAAGAACTAAATAAAACTGATTCTCTCTCTGTCCCCCTCTATTAAAAAAAAAAAGAAAAGAAAAGAATGACAGCAAGCAAATGAGAAAACAATGGTTACTAAATGGTTACTAAGTATAAATAATGTGGATTTTGGACTGAGTAAACCTAGGTTTTTAACTTCTGACCCTTGTATTTAATAGCCATGTGTCTTTACATCTCAGAACCCAAGTTTTTTCATTAGTTTAACAGGTCTAGCTTCTTCCTCCCAGGGCAAATGTGGAATCAATCATATGTAAAGTGCCTACCACAATACAATATTCAATAATGGTTTCTTATAATAGAAACAACTATATAAACTTGTATCAACCTGTCACTCATGATAACTGAATTAAACATTTTACCAAACTGTATGTTCACTGGACTTAACCATAACTGATGAGATTATTAACAAACAGTTGGAGATGGATCTAAAAACTCAATATGCATAAAATTATAGAAAGATTATTAATTTATAATTGAAATGAAATTGGGCAACATCATATTCAGGAAAAAGAAAAAGCTATACATACTAGAGCAAGAACGAAGCCAACAAGATAAAGCCTTACCAGATACAAAATAATTACCTATAATAGTCTCCACATATTCAGAGTTATCGTTGACATTGAAGAGGTCACCTGCTCCGAGAGCATAATTCAGAGACTCCTCAAAAGCCCCCAGGTGATAAAATACTTTAGATGCCACTAAGGCTGCAAACTGCCGACTCCGGAAACCTTCATCTTCATACAAAACTTCTCTGAAAGAAATCAGGAAAGATAGACCCTGTTCCTTAAAAATCCCAAATCTAAACACTCAAGCACAATTTAATCGTGAATTTCTAAATAAATTAATAAGACCCAAAACTCATATCCACAATTAAAACTGATCTACCTTATTCAAATTTATAAAAATAAAGACATTTCTTACATTTTGTCTACAGACTCAGAAATTTCTGCCCAGAAGTCATTGACAACTGCATTCAACTTGTGTAGTGCAAATTCCTGTGAAAGATAAAAACCAAAATTCTAGTTTAAAATACACTTACCATTATATTTCCTTTAAAATTTTTCAACAAAGTAATGGCCAAACCTATAGTAATATTCACTAATACTTTTTTTTTTTGGAACTGGGGATCAAACCCATAGCATTGCAAATGCTATGCAAGCGCTTTGCCACTGAGCTACATCCCAGCCCTCACTAACACTTTTAATCATGATAAAGACAGAAACTTACTTAACTTTTCCTTGAGTTTACACATCTCCTTTGCTTTCAATCATAAAACATCAGAATAATCGTGTTGTTCCTTATCATAATGAACATTTCCTTCTTTGAATATGTAAGACTGACTTTTGCTAGTTTAAATGTAAATGAATGCAGGTGTCTACAGCTACTTGGAAACACATTACAAATTTTCATCAAATGAAAATAACTATGTGATATAGAAGAAACAACTTTTTGTGTCTTCTGCTGATCAAGAAATTGGAGCCAGGTGCAGTGGCAAACACCTGTAATCTTAGCAACTCAGGAAACTGAGGCAGGAGGATTGCAAGCTCAAAGCCAGCCTCAGCAACTTAACAAGACCCTGTCTCAAAATAAAAACATAAAGGGATGGGGATGTGGCCTGGAGGTTAAGCACCCCTTCTGAGTTCAATCACCCGTACCAAAAAAAAGATTTGCTTTAGCTTTATTAAACTCAAGGAACACCAACTGCTATTGCTAAGACACTATTTTCTCTACCTAGATTTCAACGACTGCTAAAGGTTGTGATAGAAGATATACACATATCACAAAAAGCCAAGTGATTTATTCTTCCACTCATACCTTCAGCTGTGGTTCTTCTTCATCCAGAAGAGAAATAATTCCGGCTATAAAACAAAAGGTATACCATGATTACAAAACATGCTCGCTCAGATAAAAAATTAATGCTCAGTCAAAAACATGACAGAAGGGGCTGGAACAGTGGTTCAGCGGTTACAGCACTTGCCTGGCATGCACAAGGACCCTGGTTCAAACCCCAGCACCATATACACAACTAAGTGTCCGAGAAACAAAGGCCAGATTGGGGGAAAAAACAAAACAAAAAAAACTGACTCTTAAAAAAAAAAAAAGACAGAAAAAAAGCAAGCATTTTTTGAGGGGTGATTTCACTAGGGGAATGACTGGTTTTTGTTTTTTTTTAAACTGTAGAGTTGAGTCATGCTGCAAGCCTAGACTCAGGAGACTGAGGGAGGAGGATCACAAGTTCAAAGTTAGCCTTGGCAACTTAGTAAGACCCTATCTCAAAATAAAAAAATAAAGGGCTGCGGATGTGGCTCAGCGGTTAAGTGCCTCCTAGGTTCAATCCCCAGTATAACACAAACAACAACAAAAAGAACTGTAGAATTTATACACACACACTTTTTTTTTTTTAATGGGTATCAGGCATTGAACCCAAGGGACCTTAACGGCTGAGCCACATCACCAGCCCTTTAATTTTTTGTTTTGAGATAAGATAGGCAGGATAAGTTGCCTAGAGCCTTGCTAAATTGCTGAGCCTGGTTTTGAACTCACAATCCTACCTCAGTCTCCCAAGTTGCTGGGAACATAGGCATGTGCCACTGCACCCAGAAGAGTTTATATTTTGAAGTTAAAGAACAACTATGTTATCAAACTGTTGTGACACCATATATATCATATCATCTCATCCTCCTAATTTAATGGTTTTAAAAGTGTGGTCCCCTGGCCCAGTAGTATTGGCCTTAACTGATAACTTGTTAGAAACGAAAATTCCTTGTTTTGCCCCAAAAGTTCTGAATTAGAAAACATAGGTTTGGGTCCAATGATAAAGCTTCCCTGTGATTACTGTGCTCATTACAGCTTGGGAGCCACTGGCCCAATTTACTATCAAAATGAGAAACATTCTCTATATAATTTTTTTTTTTTTTTAAGGAAGAGAGTAAGAGAGAAGAATCAAATTTTCTTTCTTTTTCACTTGGTTCTGGCTTCTCCAACACCCAGTTGTGTATGTGGTGCTGGGGTTTGAACTCGGGTCCTCGCTTGTACCAGGCAATCACTCCAACCACTGAGCCACTGTTCCAGCACCCCCATATAATTTTATAATAAAATTACTCAAACAAAATAAATCAATAGTTACAAAGTTATTTAGGAGAAAAGCACATATTGGTCATCAACTCAACAGAATATAGTTCAGTGATTTTTCAAGGTGCCCATATTAAGGCATGTCCTTCCTATCACAAGTAACCAGTATTTCACTAAATAATGAGCCATTAAACTCATTCAGATGCCATTACCCTAGTATGGTGTTCCCCAAATAACTTCTCCTCGAGATATTAGCACTAACATTGGAGAGCAAAAGAAATGACTATCCTCTCCAAAATAACAGATTTTAAAATAAGAGTCATATATATCAAAGGAGTTACTGGAAAAAAAAAAAGATATGGAAGATTTTGTCGTTACACCACGGAGGAAACCAAGCTCTCTCAAATATTTTTCCATGTAAGTCTTAAAATCATTCTGGAACACTGAGTAGAAACTGATTTGATTAAAAAGAGTCAAGGCAATTTAGTTAGGAGATGTAGCCATTTCTAAATGATAAGTACAGGTTTGAGAATTAGCTTCAGTAGTCTTTAGGGAACCATAAAGGAAAAGACACAAAATTTAGAAAGCAAAACTAGGGCATATTACTATTCCAAAAGAATAAAGCAAAAAGAACTTGGCATTCTAGATTGGTATGATGTGTCCAAAACAGAGACTGAGCAGACAGCAGCATGAAGAAGAAAAATTAAAAATGCAATTCATGGGAAAAGAAAGAAGGCAACCTAGTGATGTGGAACAGATGATGCACTAGAATGATTTAAATGTGGAACAGGTCAGGCAAAGTGGCACAGGCCTGTAATCCCAACTACATAGGGGGGTAAGGCAGAAGGACCAAAAGTTCCAGGTTAGCCTAGGCAACTTGGTGAGATCTTGTCTCAAAAAAAAAAAAATAAAAAACAGGGCTGGGGACATAGCTCAGGAGTAGAGGGCTTGTCTAGCATGTGTGAGGCCCTGAGTTTGATCTCTAGCACTGATGCGGAGGGGGAAAAAAAGAGAATAAATCAGAATAGTTAACACTAAACATGCCATTTATTAGCTACCATCAATCAAGGGTGTACTTGAAAAGTTTTTACTAAAAGAGATGCATTTTTATACTCTATTGTTTAGTTTCACTCTTAACTAATTTACTACATGATTGTCATGGCTTGGAAAAAAATCAACCTCTGATCATGTAATAGAACTAAACCAAATACTCTACACTCGGGGTTGGAGCAGTGGGTGGTTCAGTGGTTCCGGCACTTGCCTGGCATGTGCAAGGACATGGGTTCGAACCCCATGCACCATGTACACAATGAAGTGTCAGAGCAACAAAAGTCACATGAAAAATTAAATAAAACTGACCCCCCCACACACACTGTCCCTGTCTCTCTTAAATAAAACAAAACTCTATACTCCATACATTTTTTTTTTTAAGGACAGTTAGAGAATCAATTTTATTTAGTTTTTCATGTGGCCTTCATTGCTGACACCTTGTTGTAAACGTGTGCATCCTTGCACATGCCAGGCAAGTACCACAAGTACAGCCACTGCTCCAGTCCCCTAATATTTCCTACCTAAAAGAAAAAACAGAATTCCCTTTTGGATGAGGGAAGGAATAGAAAAGGCTTAAAGATAGCAAAACCCTCTTATGCCATAATATGAACTCAGTAGATTGCCTAAAATTGCCGAATCAATTTTACGTAATGTTCAGATATTATTTCTCAATATAGATTTATGTTCCAGAAGACATAGCATAATAGTTGAAAATGGTTGTGTGGGGATCAGGAAGGGAAAAGAGGGACAGAGACTATTGTTTTAAAGATTTCCAGCACTACTTTCCTCTGTATGCCTATATTATAGTAAATCCACCACACTTCATTTTACATCTCCCTTGAGTAAATAAACACATGTATCTCCCCACACCATTTCGTATCAAAACTCTTGAAAAAAAATTAACAATACACACTGACTTCTTCTTCATTACTGTTTTAGTGACTAGTAGACGTCTAGTGAATAAATGAATGAATAAACTGACACAACAGAATCAGGACACGGGCCTGTTTAGGACCTGGGACAGATCCTAAACCAACATGCTCTCTAGGACAGGAAACAAACTTACAAAAGGTTTCGAGCAGAAGCTAGCAAGTAATCCAATACATTTAAGAAATGACAGTAACAAATATATACTATATTATCATCATAGAATCTCAGCGAAGGACCCCAAAAATCATTAGTCCTGCCCACCACAAAGAGGTATGAATTCTATTATATTCCTGCCAAATGCTTTTTCCAGCCTTAGGTCTAGGGACTGATTTATTGATTTCATTGATTAACTGATTTCTTCATTCAAGATATTCTTCTGAACTTCTGTCATACACTCAGCAGTGTTCAGAGAATCGTGAAAACAAGTTTCCTGCTCAAAACTGTACCATGGAGGGCTGGAGTGGTGGCTCAGCAGTTATGGTGCTTGCCTGGCATGCATGAGTACAAGTGTTCAAACCCCAGCACCATGTACACAATGATGTGTCAGAACAACAAAGACCACATGGAAAACTAAAAATTGTTTCTCTCTTTCTCATTGTCCCTCTTTTATGTAAAAAAAAAAAAAAAAACAAAAAACAAAAAAAACAAAAAACAACTGTACCATGGAAAGAGAGTAAATCAGCTACCCTTCCACAGGATGGAGAAGAGTAGCAGCTAGGGAGGAGATTGTAAATGAGTTTCAATAGAGTGGCCAGTTAAGACTAGCATTTGAATTAAGACTAAAGACAGAGAAGCTAAGAGAAAACTTAAGAAAGAGAAATCCACAAAGGAATAGAATGTGCAAGGATCCTTGGTAGGTGAGATACTGAACAAAAAGAAGGCCAGTGTGACTAGAGTGAGGGAGGAAAGCACCACAAGAAGAAGTAGGCATCAACTCATGTAAGTGTTTGGTCGAGCATCTGACTTTTTTTCTAAGCACAATGGAAACACTGATAAATTTCAAGCAAAGAAACATTATGTGATTAAAGTCTTAAAAAAAACTGACAACAAAGGAGAATGGACTGAACAGTTGTATTGACAAAAACACAGTCTTAAGGCTGTTAACGGCAACCCAGCCAAGAAATGGGAAAGTTAAAAGAAACAGTGGAAGTGGATGGATCTAGAACAAGGCCTACATTTACAAATAGCAAGAAATTTCACGTTTATCTTTGGAGCAGGGTAACTAGGAAAGCTCTTATTACAAGAACTAAAATTCATCTTCCAATCATGTGTATCCCTTGGGGACAAAAAATCTAATTACAAGCGACAGCAATTCAAGTGTGTGAAAATACTATTATGTCTTCTGGCATCTCCACCAATTTCTTTGGCCAGTCTTCCTAAAAATGTGGTTTTGAGCTCCCTATCACACAGAAGACTGTCTTCTGCCCACCAGTTTAAAACAAAATACATGCGGGACAAGTGCAGAGTTAAAAACAAAAAAGGGTCTACCAGAGCGCGGACGGGTACACGCAAACCGGGGTGCAGTAGGGCGCCTGAAGCTCTCCACTTAAAGTGACCTCCTGCAGCTCACCCCATTTCGAACGCCACTACGTGGACCTGGGTGTGCGACACCTGCTCCCAGGCACGGAGCTCCCTGCTGGAAGGTGTAACACTTCCTGAGCA